>SRPQ01000089.1:0-51595 GCA_018360075.1 Claviceps cyperi | reverse complement strand
CCGTGTTGTCTGTGGACATAGATTGCCGTTCTCCCCGCATACACGGCTAGTTGGAAAAGACCAAGGCTGGAATGGGGGGGAATCTTGTCAATGCCCGTTGGCTCTTGAATCGCGATCACGTCGAACTTGGGCTGGGAGTTCAGTGCCAAGTGCACGAGCTGTGCGCGTTTGCGCGTGTTCCAGACTTCCAGTACATAATTTTGATGGCGTCCATTATAATCGGGTCGGTACGGTGGTACCTGCCGTCAGGGGGTTTGCCGTCGATGTCGCGGGTTCGGCGTTGGGATTCGTTGTGCCGGTGGGAGTGTCTCATCCCGTAGTGCACGCTCGCTTGTGGCTCTGGTAAGCCTCGTCATGATTCGCGGGCGTTCGCTCTGTACGCGTTGCGGCTTCCTGGAGGCCTTCCAACCTTTCTGCGAGGAGCAGCCTCTTGGGAAGGCGTGGCCTCTGCCTCTTGACGGTGTCCTATGCCTGTGTTGCCCTCTGGGGCTGCGGGGTGGGCGAAGCGTATCGGTCGGTTGAGGTAGGCCACCTTGGCCTTATCCCATTGAGCATTGGCGGTGGGACACTCGCGGGACCACGCCACGTGTGGCCCGGAGCAGTTCAGACAATGAGGGCGAGATTCTCCTTTGAAGACTGGGCAGACTTCGTCGCCACGGTCGTGTCTACCGGCTGCGCATCGACCGCATCTCGCTGGGGTTTGACAGTGGGCGGCGATGTGCCCAAACTTAAAGCAGCGGTAGCACTGCCTCGGGTTGACGGCGGCGTTGTACGGCATCGCGTCGAAGATCTCCGATTCGTAGACTATGCCATTGTCGCATAGCCTGTTGCTGTTTCGACACCGTCGACCGCGACAATGAGAGGGGAGAACGTGGAGGAGCCCCTCGGTTTTCTGGTCGTAACCTTGGCGAACCCGGGGCCGTTAGAGGCGATCAGTTGCTTGAGCATTTCGGTCGTGTCCTGCTTGTCGGATAGCCGAACGGGGAAAGGCTTGACGATGATGGTGAACAAACGACGGCCTAGGGCCGCTTCCGGGCCGAACGCCGTCTTCACCCACGCGTCTGCTTCGATATGGGGTCGTGCCGGCTCTCGGAAAGTGACCACGGTGTCGCCGCTTGGAAGGCGGCGTGCGGCTACGGCGACCGGTGCTTGGATCGCTCCGTTGACGGCGTTCACGATTTCCACAGGCTTGCGTCCGATGACCGCGTTGCTGATGGAAGATCCCTTGACGATGACCTCGCGGTGGACGCGAGCAGGGACCGCCATGAGGGGGCACTACGGGCCACGATCGACGCCCACGTTGGGGGGGGAGCGTGAAATGCTCGGAGACGGCTTCTCTCACCGCCGCCTTGACATTTTTAATGCCATCGGTCAAGCCCTGCTCTTTCGTCGAGGCGTCCCCTTTCCTGGGCGTGTTCAAACCCTTCGCGAAGGACGGGGAAGAAGGTCGCCCACGCAACTTCCGGCGAACGCTGCGCCGAGAAACTCGATGAAAGTGTCGTGTACTTTTTTCATTCTGTTCCCGCACATGTACCGAGGTACCCTCCTATGTACGGCCGCCCGCAACGTGTGGTCATGACTACCCTACAGAGCAACCGCAAAATTCTATTTCTTCAAGTCAATCTGCTCCGAAGATAGCTGTCGACGAAAAAATAATAATGATTAAAAAGGAAGGTTTTTTTTTAGATTCTGTTGAAATAAGCTTTGTTTGCACTGCTTCTTTGGCGAAAATCCATATAATGGGTTGAACTTGAGACACATCTACACGTCATCACGTGCGTCGTCGTTCTTCAAGCTTCCAATGACCCGTTGCGAAGCATCTACTCGAAGACTTTTATAGCTTTGTGACCCCCCCCCCCCCTCCCCAAAAAAAAACCTGTCACTCAAAGTGTCGTTACTGTCTAAGGTTCCAGACACATCAGAGCGGCGTCGCAAGATGACAGACAGATCGGCACTTAGTTCTGAGCCAATTCGCCGGGTCGACTATGACACTGTGTTCCTAGTAGCTGTCACAGTCATGGTATTCATGGTGCCTATCTTGATGATATTTCCGCCCCTTCCGGTAGAGACCGGCGATGCATTACGGCAAACACACCGTAGACTTGGGCGGCCGGTTCACCGAAGCATATTGCCGTCTCGTTCCACGCCGGAGCAACAGCCTCAGCCGGCAAAAGTGCCCACTATCAAAAGCCTCTTCATCTATCCGATCAAGTCATGCAGAGGAATCGAGCTCGACAGGAGCAAAGTACTACCGACGGGACTAGAGCATGATCGGCTCTTCACCTTTGCTCAGCTGAAACCGATGGCAGGACAGAGTGGCCGGTGGGAATGTTTGACTCAAAGGCAGCTCCCACTCCTCGCAAACGTCAAGGTTGATGTGTGGCTTCCAGATCCCTCCAAGAGGAACCGACAGCTTGGCCACTCGGATGCAAGATTTCTGGTTGTAAGATTTCCATGGCAAGCCCCCGGATGGAGAGGCACCATGCACTTCCTCGCAGCAAAGCTCAGCAGGGGCTTGAGCGCAAGCCCAGAGAAGCAATTCATCCTGCCTTTGGAGTTCCCATCGCAGGAAGAAATTAAAGCCAGGACGTACGAATTCTCCCATGTCAAGATCTGGGAAGACGCTGTTCAGGTGCTGAACATGTCCGCGGATTTGCCTCCGCAGCTGGCCATGTATCTGGGCGCCAAGCATCAGCTAGCGCTATTTCGATCCGATCCGTCGAGCAGACGACAGGTCTTTCGTAATATTGCTGCTCCGGAAGACACTCTGGGACACGAGTCCGTCGTGGAATTTCAAGACGGCGTAAGTGCCATGGCCCATGGACCCTTCGCACAAATGCCACCAAAAACGCAGAGGCTGCATGCATATTGATAATGTCAAGTTTAGTATCCAATACACCTTCTCAATCTGTCAAGCATACAAGCTCTCGAGTCGCTCATACAGAAAGATGAAAGTATACAGAGCCTGGATCCGCGTCGTTTCCGTGGAAACATTATTAGTTCGTAACCTGCTTCCCATGATAGGTCTTCTCAAAAACACTGACTCCTGTGTGGGTTGAACTGCCAGTTACTGGACCCCCGGAATACGACGAAGATGATTGGAAGTCCGTTCGGTTCAGGCGTTCAGGTATGCCGGAAGAAAGCAGCGTTTTTAACGTCATCTGTCACACCGTAAGGTAAGAAAAGAAGCTCAAGCTGAATTCCCCCGCTATTCCAAGAAAATCGAAAACACGAGGTGACCATTGAAACCAGGTGCAAGCTGCCAAATGTAGATCCAGCTACAGGCGTCCGCCATTGCGTCGAACCAGACCGCTCTCTTCGCAAATACAGGCAAATTGACGACGGTGCTCCCAGGATGGGGTGTCTGGGCATGCAAATCTGTCCTGTATTCCCCAATACAGGCACGCCCGCGCAGCTGGAGTCGTATGTGGAAGCCGGCATGCATGTCGAGGTTCTCAAACGAGGACCACATAGATACCCCGGATAGAGCGCCGAACGACATTGGTGCAACGATTCGATTCCCACATAACGTAAGCCAGGCGTACCCTGATTCAATTGTATTGTCATGCAGGTTATATGCGTACATTTGGTCCTCTTGGAGTTCGGTAGACGCTCCTGTGCTCGTCACATCATGCATCGCTCTCCATCCATTGATAAGCACCTGTAATATGTACAGTATTTCCTCCCTGGACCTTTGCACACACCTTGAATAGGTTGTCGTCTCTCACTTCATATCGGCTGGTGTCAGTGCTTGAACCATACTTGTGCCTTCGCTAAAGCGCGTTTTGAATATTCGGTTCGCATTCTGGAACATGCCGTCTTTTAAACTGACAACGATGAACTGTGAACCCTTGAAGCGTGTCTTGATGAGACGACCAATGTTTTGTGTGTGAGAAAGATCGAGAGCAGCATCAACCTCGTCTAGAATATACATCGGTGCGGGCTTGAACTGCAACAGGGCCATGATGAGAGACAGAGCAACAAGAGATCTATGAAGGGGTCAGTATAGCCACATGGGCCGGGTAATGGGATTATCGGACTGTACCTTTGACCACCGCTGAGCTCTGTCAAGCTTTGTTTCCACACTTTTCCAAGACAAACTTTGACTTCAAGGCCATCGCTGATTGTTTTACCCTCGGGAGGGTCAAGCTTGGCGAAACTGCCGCCTGGAAGCAATTCCGAGAAGATGTGACCGAAGTCACGATTCACTTTCTCCCATGTTTCGTGCAACGCTTTTTTCTTGTAATGGTCCAAGCTGACAATTGTCTCCTCAATCTTCCGTTTATCCCGAATGACGGTCTTGATCATATGCTTCAGTGTCATTTCCTTCTTCTCCACGCTATCAATCATGTTCATGACCTTGGGATTAATCTTCTTCTTCAAGCCTTGAAATCGGTCTGTCAAGTTTCGAAGACTAGACTTGCACTCGCCGATATTTTGACCTTGGAAATCATAAGGCGTACCGCTGCGGCCGAATTTGTCCTTTTCTTCATGAATCCACTCATGCTCTGATTCCAAATGCGCGACGTTGTCTGCAGAACTTTGCTGTTCCTTATGGAAGCGTTCTACCTGGTGGCCCAATTTCTGCATCTCCAGGCTTTCCTCGGTGATGCGAGAGTTCTTTGACCTTGTTGCTTCCTCGAGAGCTCGGAGCTCGTCGTCGAATAAAGTCAACTTTGCCTTCTCAGCATTCAGCTGTGATTGGACAGAGTCGTGAGTATCGGTCAGTGCACTTTGCTGCTGGCTCAGGCCATCAACATCTTGTAGGGCAGCCTTGATACATAGCTCGGCTTCCTCAAGTTGTTCTCGCGCCGCGGACAAGTCTGTGCCTACTTGCTCCACGTCGAGCTGCGCAGTTTGGAGTTCTTTCTGCACAACTTTGACTGCCGACGAGCTCTTCTCGAGACTTTCGCGCAGCGTATCTACTGACTTTTGCAGCTCGATAAGCTTTGCGTCTTTATTAGTATCAAAGTCTTTCATGTCTTTCTCAATCCGTTTCACATCTGCACTAGCTCCCACCTGACGAGACTTGGCTTCAGTGATGTTGCTTTGCAATTCCGTGATGCTGTTTTTCATGTTTTCGACTTCCAAAATGATAGATGACGAAGAGTTGCCGCTGATCTGGTCTTGAGCCAACTTAATTTCATGAGTCTTCAAGTCTAAGTCTTGCTTGAGGCGACGGGCTTGATCGAGTTTTGATTTCTCCTGGTGGATTTTAGCTTGAATGTCTCGCAGAGCTTTTTCCGCTTCATGGAGCTGGCGAGAGAGATGGTTCAGCTTCTGTAGCGTTACTAAGACACCACTAGAATTTGGTGCACTGCCTCCCGACAGTGTCCCGGAAGGATCGTACGCGTCCCCCTCCAAAGTAATGCTTCGCATTCTGACATTGGGGTCGAATGTAACGCGCTTTGCGGTCTCCGCATCGGCACATATTAAAGTGTTGCCAAAGACGTAATCCATCGCGGCTGATATTTCGTCGTCATACCCGACGAGGGAGAGCGCAAGATCAACCTTTCCAGGAGCAATGCTCTGCGCTGTTGCAACAGTCTGCGCCGAAGCTTTGAAAGCGGCGATCTTGTTAAGAGGGATAATGGTGACTCGCTTGCGAAGTTTGCCTTTTTGGAGCAATTGGGTTCCAGTTACTTCCGAGTCGACTACAACGTTGTATAGTCGACCACCAGCACAAATCTCAAGGGCTGTGCCGGCCCGAGTATGATCTTTATCGAGAGTGAATAATTGAGCGACAAGTCCCTTGACCTTCGTTCTATCAAAACCTGGTGTGGGATCCGCGTAGTTGAAGTCTATATTGGCGACCTGGCGCTTTAGTTTGTCTGAATCCTGGCGGAGAGTCCTCACAGTTTGCTGTAGCTGTGATTCTTGCTTGTACATCTGCTCTTCTTGGTCTTCTAGGAAACCCAGCTTCTGGAGCTCTTTCTCAAGCCGTTCTGTTTGAGCTTTCAGCCCATCAAGGCCTCGCAGAAGATCCGAATTTTGCTCTTTCGCTTTCCTGGCGCGAGGTTCCTCTTCCTTCAACCGACTCTGGAGGTGGGCAATCTTGATTCTTGCTTGCTCTTGCTCCGTAGCTGCGGCAGTAACTCGATTCTTGGCATCCTGAAGCTGCCCTTGGTAACCATTCTCTTGCCCGTCCTTGGATGTAACACCTGTCTGAAGAGTCTGCAGGAGCTCTTCTTTTAACTCTACTTCTTCGATTTGTTTGACGAGGTCCTCCTTTACCTTGTCGTAACAAGCCTTGGCATCGTCAAACGCTGCGTTTTTTTCTTGAAATGCCGTTTCCAATTCTGAAACTGTTTTCTCTACCAACCTCTTCTTCTCTTTCTCCTCTGCCAACGTAGTCTTCTTCAAGTCCAAGATAGTAGCCAGTCGAACCAGCTCGTTGGCGTGTTTCTTGACATCCTCTTCAAGTGCTTGGGCTTTGCCGCCCTTTTTGACCTCACGATCGCGCTGAGCTCTCACTTTTTTCACGTCCTCTTCAAGATGAGAAAGTTCGCTTTTGAGGCGAGTTGCGGAGTCCTCAAGCAATCTAAGTCGCTGTTTTTTGCTCTCCAGGTCAGAAGCAGATTGCTTTAGCTTTTCTTGGCATCTGATATAGTCATATGCGACCACGACTCGTGTCAGTCTTTCGAGGTCGTTCTGAGTCTGCTGGAAGTCCAGAAAGGCTCGTTTCTCGGTGCGAAGCTTGTCCAATTTGGGTTCGATTTCGTCTTTAAGCAACTCCCGCAATTCCTGAAGCTTCAACTCTTTTTTACCCATTGTCTTCAGGGCTTTATCACGGCGATCCTCAAACATCCTGGTTCCAGCTGCTTCCTCAATCATGGCCAGAGTCTCCACTGCCTTCATGTTCAGTACCTTGGTGATCCGGCCTTGCATGATAAGAAAATTCGGGTTGTTGATGTTGAGTTGAACGGATTGGAACAAATTTTGAACCGTCTGCTGCTGTGCACGATGACCATTGATGAGATACTTTGAGGTCCCGCCTAGAACAATTTGACGTGTGACGCTGATGGAAGAATATTCTTCGAAGCCGATCGGTGACTTTTTGGTATCTCTGTTGTCGAAAACGATCGTTACACTAGCTTTAGTGACACCGGCTTGCCCACGTTTATAAATGAGATCCTAATCTAAATTTAGTACCAAATGAAGTAGAGTGGTAACATTGGAAAGCATACTTGGAGGTTTTGTGCTCGCACTGTTGACATATTGGTAATGCCCAGCACAAAACAGATAGCATCCAGTATATTTGATTTACCACTGCCGTTGAGGCCGGTAATGGAGTTGAAAGATTCATCCCTATGTATGCACGTCAGAATCGGGGCTTGGAACATTCATTAGTTTATGGTATATGTTTTTACCATCCTGATATCACCGTTCTCACGGCATACGACTTGAAGCCCTGTAGAATTTATCGTTAGTCAAGAAAAAAGTGGTTCAACGAAAGAAGATTAACGTACGTCAATAATGACCTCGATCACTCTCATATTGTTGCAATTTCTTGGCGACAGTGATGCAAGCACTGAGCAACTGCGCCGTGATGAGACTGGTTGGGCCTTGATAGCCCATCTTTGTCGCGCCGAAAGTAAACAATGCATGTTTACTATCCGATAAAGATCTTATCGCCACGTGCGCCCCCACCTGACTGTTTTTGAAACGCCTAACGGAGTACATACCTAGGTACCTACCTAACGCGACGCGCGCTATAACTTACAGGGCGGCCCTTCGTGCGCTAGCCCGATTCGATGTCAATCAAAACAATCAATTGGTGTCTGGAATGAGGTGCCAATAGTTGATGTCAAAGGCGCTTTCTTCACGCCAGCAACAGCGACATAACCTTCGACACAGACTATCGGTTCAGTCTTAACTTGATTATCCACGCAGTTGTAGATGTCTATATGAACTCAAGAGTTTCATTCACATACGATACCATCCGCGACACGATTCGACACAATCCGACACACCGTTCGCCTTTGTTGGCGTCGGGTCGGGCAGCTGACCATGGCTGCGATGAGAGCATCACGTATGCAAGTCGGCTGTACAGCATGGGTTGTCGAAGAGCGAAACGCAGTCCTGCAGATCGCGCAATCAGAGGTTGACGAGTTCTCCTATTCGGCGCGAAATGAATTTGACTGGTTGAACGAGCACATGGCCGGAATATTTAACGAAAATGAAATGTACGCGTGGCACACGGCAAACTTGTAATCCATTGTCGCTGCTAACAAGTGTGCAGGAACTTTGCAGAAGCATTTAAAACCCCGGGCAAACTCCGTGGAAAGGTACTCCGGACGGTCAAAAAACAAAATCCCCTAGAAACACGAGTGGTAGGTTGGAATCAATTAATCTCTCAACTCAACATCGCTAACTTCTGGGAAGCCACTCTCTGAGTTTTTTTCCGCGACTTCAAACGCGTCGTCTAGTCCAGTCAATCGCAATTTATCTCCGAAACACAACGATCATGCTGCTAAAGGCTCGCCAGGTGTGGAAACCCTTTTCCCTTCCAGGCAAGCGACGCAGGGCGTCCAGGACTCCGGCTACTTCGGCAGTCAGGATGTTGCGCCTTTAACTATTCACATGGACATTGATCACGACGACGCACATATCTCCCCTCACTCGAACTCGATCTTTTCAAATGCAATCCTTCGCGAAAGCGGACCCAAGCGAGCTGTTGTCGCCGCTGACTCCCCGGGAAAGATGTTTCAGATATCCAATGAGGACCAGGCTTGGCGGGCTTCAGCCGAAAAATCTAAAAAGACTGCTGAAGGTGCAGGATCCGATCTTGAAAACATATCTGATTCTGTGGACGATGAGTCGCCATCGAGACGTTTGAGCTACGGCAAGAACCCGGCTGACTATGCTGATGAGGGCAGATCAGTTTCAGATGTCTCGAGTCCAATACGTCCAATCGTTCGCAAAAGTAGTTTGAACTTTGCGTCTTTGCCTGCCAGGGAACCCCTCGCAGCCGGCAAGAACAATGGAGCTAGGATCTCCCGCACGAGCCATGTGGAAAACGTACGGACGAGCTATTACGATAGGCCGACGGGCGGCAGAAGTCTCGGAGGAGCACTTGCAAGACTGGACCGGGGAGGAAATTTCGAAGCTGAGATAGAAGTGGACGATGCGACTGACGCTGACGCCTACCAGAATGAGGATTCCAAAACATACACTCAAAGACTCAAGGACCAGATCAACCAGTCTGGCCAACTTCAGCCACAACAGGGGAAACCCTTACAACAGAACAGGACACTCGAAGTAGAGATTGCTTCACCTCTTCTGTTTGACACAGTGCAGTCTACACCAGGGGCGTTTCCAGAGGGTGACGATGATGATTGGATCGAACCGCCGGCCACTATCTCCGCGGCAGATGGAGAGCGTGTGAGCCTTCTGAAGTGTCATTCTGCGGACGTCATGGAAGATATTCAAGGAAAAGTAACCATCGGCGAGCCTAACTTTGCCGTCTCCGATGACGAGACGACGAGCAGAACGCTAACCGAGCGACCGGGCGAGCCCACACAGGTCAAGGCTGCCCACGGGCACTCAAAGTCTGCTTCTATGTCAGTCATTCCAAACGTTCGCACTGCAGTGGGAGAAGTACACACACTTAAAAAGGTTGTGTCTGTATCGCATCCTAGTCTTTTGACTGTGGTCGAATCAGGAGGTTTTGGTTCCCCGTCCAAGTCTGTCTCTCGCAGCTTCCGAGAAAGCCCTCTCAAGCAGGTCAAGAACAAACTGTCATCCATTTTGAAAAGTTCCAGAGGATTACTGGCAAGCAGCGCTGCTATTAGCGCTGAGGGCAAGCTGCTGACGTCACCGTCTTCGAGCCGGCTCGGTCTGAAGTCCTTTGTGTCATCTGATTCTATTACTGGTCTAGTAAAGATTGGATCGCACGGTTTAATTAATCAATCTGAAGCAAGCCCTACTCGATCAACGCGCCGTACCAGAGCTTCTACGGAGAGGGAGGAAAATAAACGGGAAAGAGAAGCCAAGCGCCTTCAGGAGCAGAATATGAAACTGGAAAAGGCTCGACAGAACGAGAAGGAGAAGGCCCGCATCTTCAGCAAGGAACAAGAAAGAGTGGCTCTTATGGAAAAGCAAATTGCTGCCAAGAAGAATGAATCAAGGACACCAGAAGAGGGACCGCCTAAGCCCACGAGGACCGGTCTCAGATACACGAAAAGTAGACAGGATGAAACCCTGTCTGTGGTTAAGGACGTCGAAATGGATGACGCCTCAACGGTGCCGGCCCCCTCGCTCGCGCGATCTCTTGGCCCTGCTCACACTTCTCGCAATAAAGAATTGAAGCGACCGGCGAAACCAACGAGAGATACGCAAATCAGGCCGAAGCAAGCCCCGACTGTCATCAGAGTAAATACAGGATCCCAGCATTCCCAGTACAGACTCTCTACTGCGCCACCTGATGCTGCTCAATCCCATCAACTTGCTAGCAAAGCCAGCAAAGCCTCATTGCAGACCAAATCATCAACTCAGAGCTTGAGGGGCGCTGCAGCCAGTCGGGCTAAGACGCAGGAATTAGCGACGAAGAAGAAGGAGCTGGAAGAGCGAGAGGCTCAGAGACGTCGTGACGTAAAAGCTGAAATGGAACGAAAGAAGACAATGGCGCAAGAGGAGCAGCGCCGACAGGAACAACAGAAGCGCCAAGACGCGGAGCGTCAGCGACAACAGCAGCAAGAAGTTTCTGTATTTCAATCACAAGTAAAAAATAATGAGCAAAGGAAAGCAGCAATGGAAAAGGCGAAGCAAACCAGAGCACCGCCCCCGGCCATACGTTCGCAACCCAACGGGCCCCCCGATTTTTCGATGTCTTACGAGACCCCGACCGCCGAACAGCCATCTCGAATGAACTCTATTGCTCAATGGGGTCAAGAAGAGACGAATCGTGCGATCCACGCAATTCCTGCTAGCGCCAGCAAAACCGGTGTCAAAAGAACTTTCAACAATGGCAAGGGAGAGGACGGCCAAGCCAAGCGCGCGCAATCGCGAGCCGGCCTGACGTTTCAAGGCAACGACGCCAAGCGGCGTAGAACGAGTGATAGTTTTGATGAAGACGTTGATACAGCATTAGCTCAGGCAAACATCAGAGGTCCCCCTGTCAGGCCATCGGCTGGGGTCAAAAAGGTACGTCTATACAGATAATTATGCACGTTGATGCAATTTTGGTGGCTAAGATGACTCTCATAGGAAATATCGGCCAAGCCAGTCCTTCAGAACAGCTATGCGAATGTCCCTCAAAGCGGCGCGCCCAACCTGTTCAAGGCTACTGTCAGCTCGCAGTATGCTGGTCAGACGAAGGCAGCCCATCCGCTTGAGTTGGCACAGATCTCCAAGGGTGGCATTCCATTCCAGCCAACCCCAAATGGCGCAGGAGCGGCCTACAAAACACCAGCACGAGCTGGCCCCTCCACTGCTTTGAAATCTGCCGCCAAGTCTGTAACCCGATCTACTCCCGGATTTCAGAATGGTGAGGCGATTGAGCTTCCCGAGATCATGACCGACCCCGAAGGTGGAGAAGAAGAAGAAGAAAAATCGCCTAGGAAAGCAGTGGCATGCTGGGCAAATTCACCAGATCTACGAATGGCCTTGGTGCGCCAAGAGACCATGGACCCTTCCCAGATTTTTGGACCACCGGCACCTCTGATTATGGAAGAGGTGTTCACCGAGAGCAAGGAAAAAATTGCTAAATTCCGGAACCGAACCTCTAGTGCCAATTGGAGCGGAGCTGATCGACTCACGGAAGAAGATATACGAAAGGACTTGATCGCCCGTGACAAGCTTCGACGAGACGGAAGGTGGTCGTACGAAATAAGCAAGGACGTGCTCTGATAGAACTTGACTCAGGGAATGGCAATCGACTGCCATTTTATCTTCAAAGCGGGACCGAGAAGTATTAGATACTGTATGCCGAGACTAGAGAAGTCTTCAGGCGTGAATTGGATCCGTGGTGCATTGCATAGCATTGAATTGATAGAGTGAGAATCGCTTCAACCACCGTCGCTGCTGGGTCACGTGTTATACTGAAACGAGCGATCCCACCTATCTAAGGCTTGGCACACAGAACGACCAGTATGGTCAAAACCAGCAGAGACCCGCAGTCCTTCTCTTTCTTGCTTTCTTTCCCTCTCTAGCTTATAGTCCTCGTTCATAGCGATCAATAGAGCGCCCTTTTGCCTCTCCGACTGTACGATCCGTTACAGATAGAATCAGGCGAGTGGTTATGAGAACGGAGGGCTTTGACGAATTGGCGTCGGATATTGATAATGGAAAACATGGACTGAACTGCCATCATTATGCTTACTGGTTAAGATCCTACACTGCAACATTGATGGAGTGATTTGTGAGGAACGCATAACCACCAGTTCCGCCCAAAAGGTCAATTTACCAAGTTGCACGTCTGCAGCTTGATCGAATATAGTGCATTGTCACAGCAGCACAGACGGCACTGTACAGACCGTGACATGATTGAATATTCAGTCCAACTGACTCTCCGCTTCACTGAACAGAAATTGAGATCTGTCAGTTAGACCATGAACACCTTGGAAAGGCTGTAGTACGCATTAAGAAGTACTACATCATCATGCGTAGCGGTCCGAAATGGGCGTAACGTGGTAGTTCGCGTTTATGGAAGGATGCGCTGCTTGCCCGTTTGGCAGCAGTCGCTGGAGGGTTGTGTCACGTGTGGGTGGGCTGGTCAATCCAGTCCGGGTTCTGCTTCCCATTCTTGGTGCAGTTTTGAGGCCAGCGCGAATTGGTGCGGAACGTCAAGGGCCTTGGCCCTTGTCTATCCCTCTTGTCGCGCAGTGGGCCCACATCTGGGTGAATGGCGCGGAGGTGGGAAAAGTCCGGGCAATCTAGCAACACGTAGTAAACATCGTCGATTCCCAGCCAACAATGACAGATAGGTGAATCCACATCGGGGACGTTCCGTGCATACAGGAAACACACCGTAGAAGCGGCGTTGAAGGTGATCGAGGTATAGATCGATCGGGGGGGTTGCGGCTAAGGCCGTCTGCACGGTGAGGGCGAGGCGTTGCCGTACGAGTTTCTCTTCAACCATGTCTAGGTGGTCTTTCCATCAAAGCTTCCTGTGGAGTTCGACGCAGAGGAAGCGTTCAGATTCTTTGGGTTGTATCGTCCCCGTTCTCAATCGGACAGGGGTGGTGATAGTCCGGTGCGAAGTATCGCGGTGCCTGAAACGCAATCTACTCCGCGGTTGCCTTGGATGGCGCGGCATAGCGAGGTACTGCTCTCGAACTGCTCGTCTGAACATGGATAGATCATAGGGCCAGTCTTTCTCCAACTATGATGGGATGAGGTCTGCTTCCTCAAAACTCTACATGATTACGTATTTATTAGCCAATATCCCGCTCGACCTGATTGTAGCCCGCTCGTTGTCTCATTCATTCCCAACATCATGTCGTCTACAGCACAAGCAAACGAGCAAAGCCCACCAAGGGCCGAGAACGACCTGATTGCTGCAGCAGACGCTCCCGTAAAGCCTGGGCCAGCCGAGATTGTATCAAGTACGAGGCTAATACACGTTTAGGCCGACAGTCTCAATGACGCCGATTCGGGTTTCTCTGAAGAGTTGTGCCCATGACATTCCACAGACCATTCCCCTTTATTTATTTGTTTTTGACGACCTGTCGCCGTCAAAGTTTCACCACGTCCATTTCATCCAGCATCCTCGAGACGTCGAGACCATGGCCGTACCTATAATAGTGATAAGTTCACGGCCAATTATTTCATTCCCAACGACGACCGGCAGCTGGAATCAGTAGAATCATCAAGGCACAGTATCAGTCTGACAAGCACAATCCCGGCGGAGTCGCACGTTAATGTGATCGCAAGCCATCACGCCTTGACGGTCCTTTTTGACGACTAGCTGTTCCAGGCACCGCTTGAGAAAGACAAGATTCACGTAAGACTCTGCTAGGTGCCTAGGTGCTGTCAGATGCATTGAAGATTTCCCAATCATTGATTGAGCGAATTTTTTTTAGCGGGTGCTTGATGTCGGTATGGGAACCGCTAAGTAGTGATCCAGATTTCACTACATATCGTTATCGCTGACCATTTCATCAGGCATCTGGACAATGTATGGCACAAGAAAACCAGATTCTCACAGGCTCGCTTGCTCACATAGTCGAATAGTAAATTTGCCGACCAATTTCCAAATGCTTCAGTCATCGGAACAGATCTATCCCCGTGCCGACCGCAGTGAATTCTACCAAACGTCCGCTTTCAAATAGACGACGCCGGGCTCGAGTGGACTTGGGACGCAAACTGTTTTGACTTAATCCATATGCGCCTTATCTACGGTGGTATTGAAGATTGGACACATCTTTTCAAAGAAGCCTTCCGATGCTGTGCGCCAGGAGGTTGGGAAGAGTCTGTTGAGGGTGATGTCCAGTTTTGCAGCGACGACGGGACTACCGAGCTAGAACCGGTTCTTGCCTCGTTTGGAGAACTGTTTCGAGAGGCCGAAAAGGTGTTGAATCGTCCATTCTTCTTGCGAAATGTTCAGCGACAAGCTTTCGACGAGGCTGGCTTCATCGAGAAAAAAGTGCGTCCATACAAAGTATGTATCGTGCCCCGTTGCCTTTGGATGTTGATCTAAAGAATGACTCGTCATTAGATCCCTGTTGGATGGCCAAAGGATCCTAGACTCGCTGAGGTCGGGCGGTTTTTCGGAGCGGCTCTGGAGAACGGCCTTCAAGGCAACGGATGCATTTCCGCTTTCCTATAATAAGTGCTTGTTTGAAAAGCCAAAATTCTCACCCCTAACCATTAGGTTACACCCAGATGCTTTAGCAAAGCCTCCAAAGACCAGCAGACGAGTACCATGTGTGGCTCGCAACTCTGCTCAAGGCGATTTGCAACCCCAAGGGTCGCAGTTGTTTTGATGGGCAAATCGTGTACGGACGCAAGCGCGAGTAATCGAGCTGTCGTATAGTGTTGTCAAGCGTCGCTGAAGGGGCTTGTTTTTTTTTTTTCTTGTTTTTCTTTCGTAGCGCGCCTGGCATCTTTCCTGGAAATGCATCGCTCCAATCCTTCCTTGTTTTTCATGTCCACCTGTTGATGTGTGTCAAAAAAACAGGTCCAAACGAGAATGTGTGATAAAATCCTGGACTTTGCTAGATTTGGCCATGACTTATTAGGTATTTCAGCGTCGCGTGGATGCATTGACTTTATTTCCTCTCGCGAGTCGCCGCGTCGAGGAGCGGTCTTTGCCGAATACGACCCAATTGGTTGATGGACGAACAGCTCCATAAGAATAGTGCCAGAGCGGCTTGTGACTGGCTGCACTCTGATTGGGGCAAGCGCAAAAAGGGAAAAAACTTCTCCAGCCGCTTCTTGTCCCCAAATTTTTTCAGGACGTCCACATCTTCTCGTTTTCACAAGCCATCCCCTTCCTGCCCATTCTTCACTTCTATCCATCCCTTCAGGCTCTCTCATATCCCCCTTCAGAAAAGACCAGCAATCATTCGTTTTCATTGCAGCTGTCTAAACACTGAGAAGACTGTCTTCGATAATGTTCAGGCAAGGCTTTCGACGCTGTGCCAGCGTGGCCAGCGCTGCCGCGCCGTTCGCGGTTATCCGCAATCGAGCCGCCTTCGCTGCTACCCAGCGAACGCTTCTGTCCGCTTCAAAACCTATCTCATCTTTCAGGAGCTTTGCACACGCCTCTAGGAACTACAGCTCCGAAGCCCCTGCTTATGAGGCTGAAATTGAAGATGACGAAGTCACGGAAGAAGTTTCTGAGCTTCCTCCCGCAACTCCTGCAGAAGCTGTCGATTTCGTTGATTTGGCCGAAAGGGGCGTCCACCAAAACCTCCTGGAAGCCATCATCAATGACATGAACTACAAATCCATGACACCTGTGCAATCCAAGACAATCAATCCCGCCCTGAAAGGAAGCGACATGTAAGTTGACCTTAATCATCTTCGACATTTTGTTGGTTCAAAAGTTCTAACCCGCGACAGTGTCGCCCAAGCCAAGACCGGTACCGGCAAGACCATTGCGTTTCTGCTGCCCTTGCTTCAGCGCATGATCACAGAAGACCCTGAGCTGGCGTCAAAGAGAGCTTCACGAACCGCCCGATCAGATGACGTGCGCGGTATTGTTCTGTCTCCCACACGTGAACTAGCCGAGCAGATCGCTGAGGAGGCCCGGCGCCTCGTCAAACACACCGGTCTTGTTGTGCAGTCTGCTGTTGGAGGTACTCAGAAGTCGATGATGTTGCGTCAGACTCAGCGTCAAGGATGCCATCTTCTAGTAGCGACGCCAGGCCGCTTATTGGATCTTTTGCAGGACCCCAGAAGTGGAATCGAGGCGCCAAACCTGGCAGCCTTGGTTCTGGATGAGGCGGATCGGATGCTAGACGTCGGATTCGAGAAGGAGCTTGACGACATAATGTCCGTTTTACCAAAGGCGTCGCAGAAGGTGCGACAAACAATGCTAGTCTCTGCCACTATTCCTAAAGATGTCATCAAACTGGCCCGACGTATGGTCCGCCCCGATGATTTCGAGTTTGTGCAGACGATCTCCGAGAACGATTCTCTGACCCACGACCGGATCCCTCAACACCTTGTTCCCCTGAGATCATGGAACAATGTCTTCCCCAGTATGTTCGAGCTTTTTGACCGAGAAATTAAGATTAGAAACGAAGACCGAAGCATGCCACCATTCAAGGCCATTGTGTACTTCAATACCACTGCACTCACTGAGTTTGCCGGAGAAATGGGCTTCCAACGACGAAAGATAGAGAAGATGAGGATCCCCTCGTTCTCTATCCAGTCTCAGCTCTCACAAATGTCCCGAACCAGGGCAGCCGAAAGATTCCGTAACGCAAGGTCTGCAATCTTGTTCTCATCTGATGTCACGGCTCGTGGTATGGATTTCCCCAATGTGACGCACGTCATTCAGGTTGACACGCCTCGTGATCGCGAGTCGTATATCCACAGACTTGGTCGTACTGGCCGACAGAACAAGGAAGGTGAAGGGTGGCTGTTCCTGCCTCCCGGTTCCATGAGTTCCGCCCGAAGGATGCTCCGAGGTCTCCCCTTGCAGTCAAATGATACTCTTGAATCTGCCCAGGCCGAGCCCGAAGCTGGCGAATTGCCACCATATCACGAAGAAGCTCTTCAATATGGTCAATCCATGAGCAGTTCAATGTTCGGATCGGCCTATACGTCGATCTTCGGATGCGGAAATGCCGACAAAGAACAGCTCGTTGACGACTTGAATAAATGGGCCACTGTTGGTATGGGCATGACTCAGCCGCCTCCTGTTTCCCCGTCATGGGCTCGCAACATGGGAATGGCACACTGTAACTTGAATATGCAGCAGCAGCAGCGACGAGACGACGGTGACTTCGACGGGGGTCGAGGTGGTAACCGCTTTGGTGGACGCCGAAATTCTTACAGGGATCAGGAGAACTCTTCTTCATCGGACCCCTTCAGCAATATTGAAAGCAAGGTCCGCCGCGATGACTTTGGCGGCGACGGTGGCCGAGGCAGAAGCTTTGGCGGCGACGGTGGCCGAGGCAGAAGCTTCGGCGGTCGGGGTGGCGGCAGGTTCTCAGGTGGGCGTAGTTCCCGAGGGCGCAGTAACTTTCGAGGAGGATCTCGTGATGAAGGAGGCTTTGGCAATGACGCTTCATGGTAAGTGAAGAGGACGAGGGCCATGAACAATGCGAGACGCATCTGAAACAGCACCCATCAAACCCAGACACACGTTTGTTTGTGTTCGAGAAGAGGCTGCTTGTCATGAATAATGCGAGTTGCATTGGGATCAGCACGAGCCAAAGACAGACACACCTTGGTTGGTGTCAGAATCAAAGTCTGAACTAGTCCTTGTATTGCGAGGCTTGTTCAATTTACTGTGCGGAACTGAATTTGTACAATATTAAGGGTCAGTATGTAACATAGATGGTGAAAAAGAGACTAGGTCCCTATTTGCACCCGGCGACAAGAAAACGGCGTCTCGGATGGCTTCCAAATCTATCTCCTCTCAGAATGAACTTCACAGCATCTAGTAATACCTATTCTCGTTGCTATGAGGCTTCTAAGTTACAACTTAATTCTTGCTGTCTCGTCGACAGTAGACGACCCTCTCCATCAGTGAAACAGTGTACCACCCGTATCTTTCGCGAGCGACGATACTGACGGCCGTGGAGTCTTATGTACCTTTTCACAAACGAAATAAAAAATGCCATGCTTCGGGCCAAGAAGAATAGACGGATAATGCCGGACAAAGGAGGCTCCTATCCCGATCATCTAATAGGGAGGGAATACAGAAGAGGCCTCGGTCAAAAGAGATGGACGAAAAAACAGCTCATGATACATTTGCTCATTGACCTTTTTGTGGGCGAGCAAATTGCCCTCCATCAGCATCCTCTGGAACCTCGCACAAACCCTGACTCTTTTCTCCCTATTCTCGACACGCATCTTGGATCGCGTTGTCGGCGAATAAGTCGCTTCACATCGCCAAGGGAGACTTGATCACCTCAGGCCCCCTACTAGCATATTCGAATCCCACAACAAGACTCTCTGGTCCCAGCCCACGGAAGCAACCCATCCTCCCGCACCGAACAAACACCAATCCACACCCGTGACAAACTCGGTATGCCTATTCATCACACCGAGCTGGTGTCCCGGCTTGGCTCCCGCGACAGGCATAGATGGCGCGGCAGCATCGCGCCATAACCGGACCGTCATGTCATAGCTGCCCGAGATGAGCACATCGCTCGCATGGGGACTCCAAGCCAGGCGACGAATGGCGTACTCATGGCCAGGCATCACGGAGAGAGGATCCCCGTTGGGACTGCGAATGTCGAATGTTCGGATGATACGATCTACGCCGCCGGTCGCGATGACGGTTTGGCTGTACTTGTTCCAGTCGTGGGTGAGGACTTCGGCAGGGGTTGCACCGGGGTACGTGGCTGCGCCGTGGACGGGGATGTTCGAGACGAGGTGATGTGTGGCGGCGAAGGGGGTACGCAGATCGAAGAGTCGAAGGTGGGAGTCTGAAGAGACGGCGGATATCAGAGCTGGGTTGGAAGGGCAGAAGGAGGCGCTGTATGTGCAGCTCCCGATGGGGAGGGTTTTTAGGGAATGGGCACGCGTGGGGGACCACTACAGGATAGGGGCACCGTTAGCACGTGTTTTTGATGACCTTCCATTGTTCGGTTGTCATGCTGAAGTTCTTTGTGAACTTGTGTCGCGGATTCTTGGAGGGCGGCGGAATAGTATAGTATGCCAGGCACGGCGGCTCTCAACTCAACCCCGACTCGACATGAAGTAGACAGCCAGGGCCCATCATAGATACGAAAGGAACTCACAATTTTTACGGTTCCATCCCACGAGCTCGAGATAAAGCTATCTTTCGTCACGGGACTCCAGCACACTGAAAAGGTTTCCCTCTTATGCTCATGGAAGTTCATGACGGGGAAGGTATCGACCCCCAAGTCGAACAGCTTGACCGACCCATCGCCGCACGCGACAAGGAGCTGCTTCTCGTTGATTTCTGACCAGGCCAAATCGTACAGCGCATCGTTTGTGTCGAAACTAGAGGGAGGCAAACGCTTATAGTCAGCTCTCAAGTTTCCAAACTGTCTATGAGCCTTGTTTACATTCTTCCCCTCGGACGGTCCTCTTCTTGTCCTTCGTCTATTTCACGCGGTTTCGTAGAGTGCAGCGAGAACGTACGTCTTTTCTACCTGAATCCCTTGCGCTGTAAGGGCCAGAGCAAAGACGCGTCCGTTGCCGACGATGCCAAAGTTGGAGGATGCGGCGACGGCTATGCGGGAGTCGTGATAGGGCGAGTACTTGACCGCGTAGGGATTGTAGCCTTCGGTGCGGAACTCGAGCATGGCGGCCATTTCGGATCGGGGACTGCGGCGCCTGCGCGGAGGCGCATTACGGGTAGAGGCGTGCGCAAAGAATGCTGCGAAGCTTTAAGGATAGGTCGGCTAGCTCGGGAGATGGGTGAAGGGGGAATCGGAGAGCAATGCTTGCGTTACATATCGTGACGTTGATGAGGTCTGCGTCCATGTTGGCTTGTGCCTCGGTAAGGGACAGCACCGACGCCAACGTGGGGTTCTGCGGCTCGCATCAAAGTGCTTAACGTTATATCGGCGTCACATGATGTCGCCTTGGTGTGGCTTCACGAGGCAGACACGTTGAAACTCGTCACTGTCAATTCGTCATTTCGCATGCAATCGTCGTTGAAGCGTTGTATTAGTCCCGGCAACGAACAACACTATCGGTTTGTTGGCCATGGAAGCAGAATGCAACAGGAGGACAATTCATCAAAGAACAACTAACGAATTCTCTTTCAAATCTTCCTTCTTCGCGCGCTTGCAGGTGCCATCATGTAGCCCTGCACAGCCAGCATGAAGTCGTTTCTCACCACAGCACCCAGCGCGAAGCGGCAACTCAGTCCGGATCCTCAGCCGACTTCAGATGGCGATGAGGAGCCAACAGAAGTCAAGTTGGCGCTCCTGTCCTCTCTCCATGCCGGGATTGGGCAAGAGACGCTCCTTGATGTTCTCCTTGCCCATGATGGCTCTGTCCTCCGAGCCTCGGAAGCAATTCAGCTCGGGAAGAGTTGCCATGAGCAAGAAAAGAAGCTGTCCATCGGCATTGGCCATCAGCAGTCTTTGAGACAGTATGCGAAGCTGTCTCGGGACTCGTCAACTCCGCCAACCAGGAAGAAGAAGACGAAAACGATATCCAAAAGAGGCACCACTCTCCACCTGTATGACCCAGAGGATGTGGCAGAGCACACACCTTGCACCATCATTCACAATTTCCTACGGGCGGATGAAGCCAACGAGCTGCTGAAGGAGCTTCTACACGAGTCCAAGTCATTTGAGAAAACCACGTTCAAGTTATTTGACAATGTCGTCTCCAGTCCTCACACGTCCAGCTTCTTCGTCGAGAGCTCTGAGGAATTGACGGCCCAAAAGTCCGAGTACTACTACAACGGATCTCAGCTCACGGTAAGCCCAATGGTGCCACGAATCTCTGTACAAGCAAGATTTAGTCACACAATATTGACTCGCCCACTGACGCTTTGGTGATTGGTTGCATTTGTTGCGCCGAATGTGCAGGACGTTCGCCGCATCACACCGCAGCTGGCCACAGTGAAGCCGAAGGTACAAGACGCCGTGAACAAACAGATCCAACACCGCATCAAGACGAGATATCCCGATGGCAAGAAGCTGCGATACCAATCACCCAATCCATGGGTACCCAACTCGGCCTTTGTCAATTGCTACGATGGCGCACAGCAGAACGTCGGCTGGCACAGCGATCAACTCACGTATTTGGGGCCCCGAGCCGTCATTGGGTCCATTTCTCTCGGCGTCGCACGCGAGTTCCGCGTCCGGAGAGTCGTGCCTAAAGACGGCGGCGGCGGCGACACAAGCTCTGGGATAGATTCGGACATAGAGGGCCAGATATCCATACACCTGCCACACAATTCGCTTCTCGTCATGCATGCCGAAATGCAAGAGGAGTGGAAGCATTGCGTGACACCCGCTCCGTCCATCGACCCACATCCAATTGCCGGAAACAAGCGCATCAACATCACGTATCGAGACTACAAGCCGCGGCTTCATCCCCGCTTCACGCCGCGGTGTGAATGCAAAGTGCCATGTGTGATGCGGGTGGTGCAGAAGAAGAGAGAGAATCTTGGAAAGTACTTTTGGATGTGCCATGCGGGCAATGTGCCTGGGAGGCGAGGCTGCTCGTTTTTCCAATGGGCTGAGTTTGATGACGATGGGAATCCCGTGGAGTTGAGCAAATCACGAGACGGGAAGCCACATCCACCTTTGAAAGTCAAGTCACGCTTCCTAGACAGTTAGGGATGAAAAAGTGATGCGAATTCGACTTTGAAACTATCTGACCAACACGCGACTCCATGAGGTCTTCTCTGCAACGAAACAGTTTCATGCCAACCTGGCTTCAGGTTATTCACTTGTTTATTACTCCGTATATGTTATTGCAACTTGTGCTCGCTGTGGGCTTACGTCCCACAAGCGAGGCACATACACCAATGAACGTGTACAACCTCTGTTCTGCGACACACCAAGTCGCAGACCAAAAGGAACCATGAGAAGATTTTGGCTGCATCCTTGAAAGAGGAAGAAACATCAAAGATACCACAAGAATCAACAGAAATTCATCAAAACACCACAAACACCATGGCACAACAGAAAGTTATTTTCCCCGCCTCGTCAGCCGCCATCCTCGAGCCTCACCTCCCGCCGCCCACAACGCCCTCATCTCCCCCCGCCCGCCCCTTCGCCACCCTCACATTCGCCACATCTCTCGACTCATCCCTCTCCCTTGCGCCCGGCGTCCGCACGCGGCTCTCCGGGCCAGGCTCGAAAGCCATGACGCACTACCTTCGCTCCCGTCATGCAGCGATCCTCATTGGCGTATCGACCCTCCTGGCCGATAATCCAGGCCTCAACTGCCGCCTCGAGGGTACGACAAGCCAGCCACGGCCGATCATCCTGGATCCCCATCTACGGTGGACGCCCGAGCCGTCGGACCAAGTACTCACGCTGTGTCGCGCCGGTGCTGGCCTTGCGCCCTTTGTTCTCACGGCGGTTCATGTTGACGATATCCCACCGCAGCAGGTGCGGCTCCTGCACGACCATGGCGGTAAATACGTGCATGTTCCTGCAGCGTCTCCCACCGGCTCCGGCTCGAATGCCCGTTCGCGCTTCACGTGGCGAGACGTGCTGAGCGCGCTTCTTGCCGAGGGGCTGCTGAGCGTCATGATTGAAGGTGGCGCACACGTCATTAACTCACTCCTGGAGCCTGCTCACCATGCCCTCGTTGACGCTGTGATTGTCACTATTGCGCCTACATGGCTCGGGAGGGGAGGCGTGGTCGTCTCTCCGAATAGAGTGCATGATGCCGAGGGCCAACCGTGTGCTGCTGCTCGATTAAGCGGCGTGTCGTGGCTTCCGTTGGGAGAGGACGTCGTTATGTGTGGGAGGCTGCAGTCTTCGTGAGGGGCGTTTGGAGTATGAGTCGGGCGTGAGAAGGGACTCCGGAGGGAGCGTCTTGGCCCGAGGGGCTTTTGTTTGGGATGTTGCGTGGAAGGCGGTTGGCGTGGATAATTTTCTTTGAGGCATCATGATCTGTATATTTGGCCGGCGGGACGATGACGAGCTTTGCTTGTATCCTTGTATCCTTGTTTATTATTATTATTATTATTATTGTTATTATTATTGTTATTGTCATTGTCATTGTTATTGTCATTGTCATTATCAAGTCATTCCTCGTTTTTCATTCATCATCTCCTACTACGTAACAGTATAGGCTACATATAATGTACATACATACCTGGGGTCTGGCCTGGCACCCTCGTGAGTCGTCACACACCCGCGCGCCAGGCACAGAACGCACACCAGCTCTCCTCCTCCACAGCCCTCATGCACAACCAGGCAAACTCCCATCCTTGCAAACACAACAACCCTTCCCTTCGTCAAAGAACGCCTACATACAAAGATACGCACAATTCACTCCTGGCACGACATCCAACATCACCACCTCGTCGGCACGCACCCATCCCACACCATGGCGCAACCCCCACTACCCCTCATCACCATCCTCGGCTCCCTCAACATGGACCTCGTCTCCTACGTACCACACCACCCCCTTCCCGGCGAAACCCTCACCTCCAACTCCTTCAACACCTCCCCCGGCGGCAAAGGCGCCAACCAAGCCGTCGCATGCGCCAAGCTCTCCCGCCCCCGGCCCAGTCATGGCACCACAACCGCCTCCTCATGCCCCCCCTCCGCACAAGTCAGCATGCTCGGCGCCCTCGGCAACGACACCCACGGCCAAACCCTCCTCACGAGCCTCCACTCCTACGGCGTAAACACCAACGGCATCCGCACCCTCGACAACCTCAGCACGGGCCTTGCCCTCATCATCGTCGACGAGCCCTCGGGCCAGAACCGGATTATCCTCTCCCCCGAAGCGAACCATTCCCTGCGTCCTGAGGATTTTACCTCCGCTGCCTCGTTTGGTGATGCCACCTCTGGGCTGCTGCCTGATCTGTTGATTCTGCAGCTCGAGATTCCGCTGGAGACGGTGCTGCAGGCGCTCGGGACGGCCAAGAGGGATGGTGTGCCGGTGTTGTTGAATCCGGCGCCGGCGCAAATTATTCCGGAGGAGGCGTATGAGGGGCTTGCACATTTGATCGTGAATGAGACGGAGGCGTGTGTTTTATCTGGACGGGGGGAAGATGAATTGGAAACTGCAGAGGGATTGGCGAGTGTTGCGGATGGGTTTTTGGAGCGCGGCGTGCAGAATGTGGTGATTACATTGGGGGGCAGGGGTGTGTACTATGCGGCTCGGGATGGGCCAAGGGCCCTGGTTGAGGCTCTCAAGGCGGATGTTGTTGATACGACGGCGGCGGGGGATACGTTTGTTGGGTCGTATGCCTTGGCGGTTGTGCAGGCGCGTGAGGAAGACAGATTCGATATCGATGCTGCCATTAGAGCCGCCAATAGGGCTTCGGCTATTACTGTTTCGCGGAAAGGTGCTCAGGTTTCTATTCCGTGGAGGGATGAGCTGCAATAGACTATTCTTCTAAATAACAAGACTGTATAAACACGATATTCTCAATGCCATGAGAACTCCAAGCACTCCCAGTACGCTGCGTTAAACATGAAAGGGCACGCCCTCAGAACCAACTGCCCCAATCCCAAAACTTCACCTCCTTCTCCTTCGATGACTGCCCCGTGATGGCCTTGTGTTTTGTTCTGCTTGGCCTTCTACGTCCACCATCTCTTTCAAGCCCTGCTGTAGGCATCTGCAAGGCCTTGATAGCTTTTTCTCCAAAGTAGTATATCGCCCCAGCCGGCGTCGTGATGTTCTCTTTGGCGGCATCGGGTCGCTCCGTGCCTTGCCCAGACCAAGCTTTCCAGCGACTCTCGGCGTCATCCCGATCGGCAGGCTGATCAGCAATAACAGCGCTCTCCCCGGGACAACCGAAACTCAAGGGCTGATTTGCGGCCCATGCCAGGCTTGAGTACTGTGAATGACCATCAGACCTTCGGGCTTTCAACTGAGAGTCTGAAATCCGTCGCTGAACCTCGAGCGCCTTCTCATCCCCCCAATGCTGCACCATTAGAGGGAAAAGACTGCCCTGTGTTGACTCCCTATTCCGCGATGCCCATACTGATGAACCGCCACAATTCCGCACTAGCGCCGCCGTGGCAGTGGTTTCCATCCGGCTTTCGAGGTGGCACAGTCCGTCTTCCGTCGAGCAAGGATTGTTAATCTTGGGAAAGGCCGAGTGAAGATATGATATCTTGACACTCATAAGTTGAGTCTGAACATCACCAAGCTGAAGCTCCAGTTCGTCCATCAACTCTTCCGATCTGCATCTGCTACGGCCCCTCGCATCTTGCTTGTCCGCGGCGTTGAGTTGAAGGTGGACTATGAGTAGCACGCTTGTTCCAGCGTATATCGTCCTTATTAATATGCAAGTTAGCAAACTGCTTTTGAAGTACCATTGTTTAACGCTCATGAGGACACGGGCGCGGACACGTACGTAGGCCATGACTGTTCTTGTATAACTTCCACCACCGTAGCATCCTGCGTGGAGTGTACTTCAGCGGTCAAATCGTAGAGACAACCAAAATCGAAAAAGCGATCTGCTTGCTTGGTTTAGCTCCCGATGTTCTTCTTGGGGCTCCTTGGGCCCCCTATATAAGGCTATCTTGGGATTCTTTTGCGCACCAATTTTGTGATCCACAAACGTCCCACCCGATGATTGGCGCCCCCCTTGCGTATCCTCTTCGGCGCCGGTGGAACAAGGAGGTATGGTGGTAGTCGAAGAAGAAAAAGAAGAAGAAGCCATCGCTGATGATGACGATGAGGATATCTGGGAGAGTTTTCTACAAATCTCCACGGCTGCCCACACGCGTGTATTTTCGCCCAACGTCTCTCCGTTATGTGCCGTGATAACAATACGCGGCGAAAGGATGTAAGCCCCCGTATTCTTTGCTATTCTTCGCGGGCTCAATTGCTGCAGGCTGCCCACTGGGACACTACCGGCGAAGTCCGCTTCATACGAAGAGATGGATGACAACTGACGACGGCCTTCATCTGTGCTTCCCCTGGGCAGCGAAGAGTTTCCGGATGAAGTACGGCTGCTAGAAGACGAAGAATGTGACGAGCTCGTTTGGCCAAAGGAGAGAAATCGTTTGTGACCTCGCATGTCAGGCGTCGATTTTCTCAATAGGCCACGACAGCTGAACATAGCCTCGCTCCATGCCTTTTTATGTGCGCTGTTCAGTTCCGCCAAGCTGCTAGCAAAGTCTGCTCTGATGCCGAGATCACGTCGTCGTCGAGACCGCCTCTTGGAAACTTGTAATTGCTGCGTTCCCGCAATAATGTGGGAAATATCGTAATCGTCCGCGGATGCATACTGGTTCTCGTCCAGGCGTCTCTCGAGTTCGGTGCTGCGGTGTCTTTTGACGATGCGGAGCGGGCATGGCTCGTTGCGCTCCTGCTCCTGTTCTTGCTGATGCTGATGCTGATTGATCTCGCACTGTGACGGATAAGATGCCATACTAGTCATATGATGCAATTGGGCATGAATCTTGTCCACAAGTTTAACTGATTATTGTTTGCTGTTATTAGTATTGTAATTGTTCTTGTTGTAAGGGTAGCTGCCCAATCGATGTGTCAAGTTTCAATTCTTGTCCTTCGTCTCGGTTTTTGTAGGACGCTGCATCCCAACAGCTGCTGCGGAAGGAGCACTGAGGAGAGGACCAAGGAAGCCACCATAGACAGTATTCTCGACCTCCCGTCCCCCTATCTGCTGGGTCCGGGTAGGCCCCCTCTCTTCATCAAGTCCATAGCTGTGTCTGTCAAGGCGAGTGCGACATATGATATGAACGGAAATGCAAAGACATTGTCAGGCTTAAACCTGCGGTGAATGAAATTGATTATGGGTATCAATAAAGAATGCTTAGGCTACATTTTGGAAGATAGTAAGGCAAAAGGATGTGAAGCCCGTGTTAAGAGATGTACCATGAAATTTTCGACTGATACCTGCGCCGCTGTCACCACTCGCATCCTTCATTCGATTGTGTTAGAATTGGTCGTGGTGTAAAGAGAGAAAGAGAGAATTTGGTGTTTAAGATTTAATTTGATTCTGAGCCATCCACTGCGGAACGAATACTTTCTTTTATCGATTTGACGTCAACTTCTTCCATAGGCAAAAACCGAATCTGCAACAGGTTTGAGGTTTAGCGATTGGTATCTTTTGCACGTTCATTTCTCCCTTACAGACATCTATTCGCTTACCATGTCATCCGCTGATGCTGATGGCCCATACAGCACGGACTCGCCCAGGCTGTTCGAGACGCCCTTCTTGACTCTGTGTTCCCATACCCCTTCCCAGTTCCATTCTTCAGGTCTTCTCATTTTCGGGACAGGCGATGGCGGACCGTCCCCTTCCTTCAATGAAGCTTGAGGGACCTGCACCTCGTCAGGTTGTGCACTCTGAGTAGGGCAAGGCTGTTGACCTGAGAGCTTGCCCAGTTTTCGTCGATGTGTTCGCCAGGCATGCCACGCTCCAGGATTTCCAGCAGCCGCAAGAGGAACGGAATCGAGTACTTCCGATTTTTCAAAGGTGCTTCTGATATATCTCAGAATACTATATATCGATACTGCTTGTTGTCCGGCCTTCGGGTTGCTGACAGTGTCCGTGTCAGACGGCACTGGTGACATGGCGCTGCGTCTTAGCATTGCACTGATCCGATCGGATCCTGCACCTGCGAGTCGCTCGTTATCATCGTCCTGTTTTGGATTCTCTTCAGTCCGCCGTCCCCGTCCGTACCACTCTGGGAATCCGTGGCGCAGACTGAAACTTCCAGGGGTCGATCGCCGCTGGTCCGCCGCACTGAAAGTTTCGTCATCCTGGGCGTCTGATGAGCACATGTACGTTGTCAAGGGCGAGACCAAAGGATGAAATATGTCGGTGGAAAACAGCACAAGCGGAGGAAGCTTCGGGTAGGTGTCGGGAAAGATGATTTGGAATCGCAAGACAGCCGGCGCATACGGTCCTTTCTTAGCAAGTCACTGGTCAATAACTGATACATCCACGATGATGCAATCGCAGACCGAGCAGAATCGTTCAGGCCCGGGATCCATGGGGCTCCTTTTCTCTCACCATCGCGAACAAATAGCACAGCAGACCACAGAGTAGGGTCTCCAGGCGTCAGCATAACAAAGACACCCTCGGGACATGCTTGCCTCAAGCCGGTACTGAGACGGGACGTACTCGGTTAGTAGTTGATGGTGACACAAAGCAAGGAACAGCACCAGACGAACAATTCGGACAGTATATGCTGTTTCCGAAGAGAAGGAAGATCGGATAGAAGAGCCATCTTCGCTTTCAAAAATGTCGCATCACAACACGCCACATTGTTACTGTAGGCTCCGAGATCCGCGCTTGCTTGGTGACAAGGAGGGAAGGCTAAATTGGGCGGTGTGAGAGGCGGTGACTAATTCTGCCTGCCAAATACTGCGGGAGAAATTGCGGGCTAACATTTCATTGTTGTTGCAGCAAAGAAATTGCGTCCACGTCGGGCACGGGAAGCAGGAAAACAGGTGACGGAACTTGAAATAAATATTTGTACTCTTAGGCTGTGCTTCCACTTTACCATCTTCTTCAGAGAGCAACAACGCGAGAATATTTACATGGTTGTGTACATTCTCAGGTTCGTGGCTCGTCCGTAAAGACCCGACCGGACCCTTGTTCTTGTGCCGATAAGGAACACCATCCGGCAGCGTAGGTGCCCAATTGGATCGGTAGGAGGTCAGCGCGTATTTTAGATATGGCGCAATTGTATGTTGGTCTTGTCGAACAAGATGATCCGCTCAGTGGCCTAGCCGCTTCTCAATCTTGGCCGCTTCGTGAGCCTTGACCTGGCTCAAGTCGTCTCGAGTAGCGTTGTAGGCAACTGTGACTTGATTGAAGGGATTTTCGGGACTCTTGTCAAACTCTTTTCTGATTCTCTGCTTGCGCTGATCCAACCGCAAGCCAACACCGCTGCCGTCGGCCTTCATCTCGGCCAGCCTCCGCTCCTCGTATTTGGCAAAGGCGGCAGCAAACCGCCGCTCTGGGTGCTTGTCAACCTTGGAGTCGTCCGCACCAGTCGCTAACGTCAAGGCATCGAGGGCGTTGTCGATGCCAGAGGCGCTGAGTGCTGAGGGAGAGTCGTCCTCGAGCTGGGAAAGGTCCAAGCCGCGCGACTTCTTGACAGGAGCCTTGGACTTTTTGGGTTCAGCTCGTCCGCCCAGACTAGCTTCCTCCTCCTTTAGAAGTGCATCCTTCTCCGCCTTTTTTCTGGCGGCTTCGGCCTTCTTGGCGGCTTCCGATTCCCTTTGAATTCCCGGCGGTCAGCATGTGAGGGCTGGTAGAGGATGCGGAAACCCGGATGCACAGGGCGCAGGGGCGCAGGGGCGCGGATCGCCTTACTTTTTGGCATTGCTTTTGGCTCCCTTCTGCCACTGCTCTGCCTCATCTGCGGCTTGTTTGGCATCGGATGCGGCGGCCTTTTGCGCAGCAGCATCGGCTTTGCGGGCGTTACCCGCCACCTTCTTGCTGTTGTCGCCCTTCTTCCCCGCCATGGTGATGTGGTAATGTGTTGATACTCTTGAATGCTCGGACGTACGTCGGGTGACGACAAAGACCGGTTCCGAAGAAACGTGGTGTGCGTTGGGTGGATGTTTGCGTGTCTGGTGACACCGAGTCGACTTGTCAGGCGCAAGCTCGAGTCTTTTTCGAGGACTGAGTGATGGGCCATGGCACGCCGCTATCGCACCCCCCGGACCCCACAGTTGACGCGTCGGGGCAACTCGGGGCTGAGAGCCGGCGTGACGCGTCTACTTCGTACATATTGGGGTTTTGCCCTATTCTTCAGCTTGCAAGAATACGGAGTACATACAGAGTACAGACAGCTTCATAGGTACAGCTGCATCATGCATAAACTTCACAAAACCGTAAATCAGTGCATAAGAACTGCATCTGGCCACAATACGTCTCGGGTTGTCCAACGGTCACCCAAGAGAGATCCAGCATGCCATCCATCGCGGCCATCCAGATCGTGTTGCCCACAAGGCGGATGTGGCTGCGCGCCACCCGCATGCTAGGCGCCGTTTTGGGGCTCGGCCGCACAACCACGCTAGCCAGCGCGAGGGAGAACAAAGGGAAACAACTTGACAAGTACCTAATGTAATGAAGAAACTAGGTACATACATACTCCGTAAACTGCAGACTCCACGCTGCCTCTTGGCTTACAAAGTAACTACAGACTGTACGGAGTATTGTACGGTTGTCCCCGATCCTTACATGCTCCTATGGTCTCAGGTCTGCCATGTTTATAAAGTTTTCTGGCGAATGCGCGGCGGCCCTCATCAAGATGCATGCAGCGGCAAAGAAGGGCAGGGAGGGCGGTGAATAAGGTACTTACAGGACTTTTCTGCTGGTTGGAGCGAAACGAGAACCCTTCGGGACTCGGGGAGTTGGGCCGTGCATCCCCATTGTCCTTTGGAAGTCTCGGTACCTGGAGTATCTGCAGAGTTCAGTCAGTGTATCACGCGGCACCTCGCATTGGTTCTCGGCCATGCTTGAACATTCTTGTTGGTGCTTGCCTCTCTGTTCGCTCCATGGTTGTTCCTGCTTGTTGAGAGCTCGTCTGTGGGGCTAACAGTGTACTTCATTTTCGGATTTTACATTGGCCCACACCATTGAGAACTTGATGGAATCATAATTATGACTCGAGCTTCCCTCTTCTTGAGCTCTTGTTGCCACACACCATCAGGAGGAGTGCTGTAAAACGATGATGAGAATTCCGATACATATATTTGTTCATCAACAGTCACTGCCTGCCGGGATCACAGCATCTTGAATCTTGAACGAACTCGTTCTCTTCGTCAATGGTATCCAACTTCAAGACTCGAATTTGCGCCAGAGCGCCTGTCTATCTGATGAAGATACATAGTTTCCAGGGTTGTAAGTTGCTGCTCCTAGAAGAGCTGGAGGCCATAATGCGGTAAACATATGAGAAGCAGTCAGTTCAGTTCAATGATTCGCACATGCTTCTTTCCTTGTCCAAACACTCACGACAGTCGGCGTTACAGCATCTCAATCGGAATTATTCCCTTCGGCTGAAGGGACATGAATTCGAACTTTGCCTGGCGAGCTCTGCCTGCCACTTCGGCTTTCGATATCCGTGGCCACTGTACAGAGCGTAATTTGTGAAAACTTCACATGGCAAGCGTTACCTACATACATCGAGATTGGAGCCGGCTGGCATTGTGCGCTCAGACAGTCCACTGAGTCCAGGTTGTTCATTACTAACTAACTAGTCCGCACTCAGATCAAAATCCAGCCTGTCGGGTCGCACCCTTCACCCCGGACGCTCCTGAGTCATATAGGTCGACGATCCTGTGCTTCGTGGCAAAAATCAATGAACCTACGCCTCGATCCACTGGGCCGGCATTGTTGCGCTACCTTGCAGGTACATTCGCTTTAAATTTCCGGCAGCCACTCATGGGTGTCCGGGGAAGTGTGCCGATTCCCACTCGACCTGCACCCAGAGAACACTCCCCGTAAGTTAGGTACAGTCCGTGTCGATAACGGAGCGATTGATAAGTACATTCATACGTACTCCATATGTACCTACATGTTGTGCGAGTAACGAAATGAATGGCCGGGGCCGGGGACAGAGAAGAGTCGTCATGCGGAATAAGCGCCAACACAAGGGCCGGCGGCAATTCCGGAACTCTCCCGCCATGACCCAGAGCTTTGGACCAAGACCAGCCTACCAGGAGGCACGGATTATGCAGAAAAGTTAAGCCCTCCAGGCTTCAGGTGTCAATCCATCCGGGCCTACCAGGTACCTACGGAGTACTCCATAGGTACAACCTACCTGGTATGTAGGCAGTTACGCGTGGTATGCATGCCTCCTAGTGGGGTGGAATTGAATTAGAGTTGCCTTCTGCTATTGTTATTCTAGATGAGAAGCCACGGCATCAACTTTGCATCTCAAAGTACTATCTTTGTGGATTTACGGAAGGAACCAAGATCTTGTGGCCCAGTTCCGTTTTCTACCTTTCTCATCAATGATACTAGGCCGGGACGCCACTACGCGGCGGGATTGGCTTTTTCTCTCATCACCGAAAGCATCGCATGTACATGTTGTACAATGCACATTCCGACGAGTAGTCTACGGCATAGCTGAGCGGTGATAGCGCCGCCGCCGATCTGTTCCTGCTCTTGGAAGGTGGCGCCTCCGGTTGAAACATATCCACGGCCTCGATATATCCGAAATAACACGTACGACTGAGAAATGATTTGTTCCAAAGTTACGCCATTTGATCTGAGTGTCGGGAGCCGCTTGAGATGATCTGACTTGGCTTCTAGAAAGGCACGACGCACTGTCTTTCCATCATATGATACCATTATGATATCTATGTTGCATGTCATGTCGCACGCATTCTTGAGAATGCTGGACTTTTTAGGCTGATGTACCGAGCCACAAGTCTTTCCGCTATATGACGTGAGCACGAAAGTCTCAAAGTCGGTTGGAGTGCGATGATGGGGTGCGAATCAACCTGTGTACCTTGGCACAGAGACAGCTGCAGGTGTGCCTCTTTCCGTCGGTGCTTGGCCATCAAATACTCGATGCGTCCGAACCGTGTCATCACGACGGCTACTTTGGATGGCCGTCTCCAGATTGTATTGTCGTCACGGTCACTGAAGAGCAGCAGAAAAACGAGCCACGTCAGCATTATTGCGTCGACCCGGACGGTGCGTTTCCCCTCTTTTCAAGCGACTGTAAGCGCAACGTCGCGCATCTTGGGCCTCAGTTGCACAGGCTGGACGAAGTCGACCAATGAGTTCCTGGTATACTTTTCTCACATTATTCAGTATTTGAGGAGAATTTGGGGTCATGTTGCGATCTTTGTGCCTTCTTGAAATCCTCATTCGATAGATCGTCTCACCGGCCTTACGTCTGAAAATGGCACACGACTACGATACACTACCTTCGTCGACGATTGATTAGGTCTAGGATTGATACGGTGTTGTACAGAGGGCATGAAACAGCTTCAGTTTTATTGATGCACCAGCTCCGTATGAGGAGCATCATCGGTGCAAGCAAACAGCCAGACTTTGCCGATATCGATGAGTAGCAAATTCTCGTTGGTCTCGGTTCTGAAGAAGTTGGAAGCCGCTAACTCCGGTCCCCGCGTGTGCTCCGTGCTGGGTATTGGGTGCTTCTCGTTGGGCACTTTGCAGACCTCGAGCACCGAAAAAATATCCCGCCCACTCCAATGCTCCCCCGCAGTCAGTATGGATGGCACCTGTTATGTATGTACTAATGTAGTACATACATCAAGTGAATACATGTACGCAAGTTGGTCCCGAAGCTCGCGCAGCACATGCGAACCTGGATGCCAGAAGTCCGTGCTGTCAACGGCGGGAAACAATTTCCTACGAATCTACGTTCTTTACGCTAAATACCGAGCAGAATTCCAGAGGCAGAAAAGGCTGCATGGAGGCGCCCTTCCCATGACAGGCCCGTCCCTGATACTGACGCGCTTTCAAGCACAGGATTACAAAAAAAGTCGGTTACAGAGCTCTATTGGTTACAAGGTCTTCATAAGAGTAGCACAAGCTGCTCATCGACGGAAGAACTTGAGTTGGGTTGGCTCGTCACCCCTATAGCCCTCGGTGGATGGTGGAAATTGGAACAGGTCTTTGCTCCTCGAAAGTCAATTTGGCCCATCATCCCGGCCGATCTCGGTCGATGCGATGACCTCGAAAAGGCCATGAATGAAATGATACCAAAAAGAAAAGATGATGCAAAGAAAAAAAGAAAAAAGAAAAAAACCTCCAGAGAAAAGAAAAGAGCGAAATTATAGGGAGTAGACAGACGCGGAAGCAATGATGGCTCAATACGGCAAGAGTAGCAAGGGTTTCTAGTATTCACTCCTCGTCATCTGGCATATGATCTGGCATATGATCTGGCATATGATCTGGCATCTTGGCATCTAGCATCTGACTACATACCTACCTACCTACCTACCTACATAGCTAGGTATGTACCTCCTGTAGCCCCTCCCCCTCCCCGTCTTACCCCCGCCCCTGCTGGCAAAGTGGCCAATTTTCAGACGGGACATGGACGGCTCATCCAGTCTTTTTCTTATGATCTGGTGCGCCCCTGTAAGCCCACTCACTCAATTCGCATGCTGCTGAAATTGCACCCCCCCTTTCCGCTCTCCTCCCTCTCACACAGCAACGCTCGTCAAGTCAGATGTGGCCAAATGCTGTGCCCCTGATCTGGGATTGGCGGCAGGGCACGTCGCTGTACCGCCTTGTTTGGCTGGCTTGGCGTACGAGGAGAGGCCGCCAAGGACTGAGTACGCAGCAGAATGGGGGATCAAAGCCTCCGAGTTTGCTCATTTGTACAGCTCGTCACCATCTTGGTCCCATACCGCGCCCAACAAGGGAACAGCGAACTGGGTTTGCTCGCTTAAATCCCGGAGTCAGCGGGGACTTGAATCTTTGTCTCGTGAGGAGCCTTGCCTTGTCTTGTTCAATTTCCTTATATGTGTATCCCCCGCTTCCCTCCTCCCTCTTCTTGTGGCTCGTGTCTTCTTGTTGTCCTTCATCACCAAACTGGGGTATGCCTCGAGTTCAAAAGTGTTTCTATATTTTGATCCAATTTTTTATTCTTCGTATACTTCGAGGCACCTTTCCTCTTCGGGGTCAAGCACAACAGTGCAATACGGCTTTTCGGATTCCGCACATCTGCCGGGAGCCTCCACCACTTACAGCTGCTCCCTTCCCTCCCTACTTCCATATTCAGTCTCATCGTCATCCTGAACCTCGGTCCCGGTCCTAGCCGTCATACATGCCACTTATATCCGATTACAGCTTGAATCTACAACGGCCAAGGTCCATGGAGCAACCAGTGTACTTTTCTCCGTCGTCTTAGATTTTAATAGAGTACATTGGGGCTAGTTGTTTACAAGAGCTCTTATTATTCTGCCGATTGAGTCCGGTATCTCGTGCGTCTGAATGAAAACTCTCGTCTCAAAGCAATCATAAAGGAGGCCAGCCGCCAGTTCAAGGAAAAAGTCCTGCAGATCAAAGACCAGGCTTCATAGCTTTCCCAACACCAATAGTAACTAGCGCACCGCCTCAATTATCAACATGAGGAAACACACATCCAACAGGCCTGCACGACGGGGGCAGCATGGCACGGGAACAGCGCCCTTTCCTGCCAGACAAATGTTTGTTTTGGGTACGAATGCATCCATCCACATCAGACTTGGTGGTGTTTTCTTCTCGTTTCTTGTATCCTCTCCTCTTGAATTCAAACTGACATCCGACACAGCATGCTGCAGGATATGCGAGCCCATCGCATTCATGTCAATATTCCCCTACATCTATTACATGATCAAAGACTTCAACATCACAGACGACCCCAGTCAAATCTCCGTCTATGCTGGCATGGTTACATCCGCCTTTACCCTGGCCGAGTTTGCCACCGGCGTCCTGTGGGGAAGATTGAGTGACAAGATAGGTCGCAAGCCAGTTCTCTTGTTTGGTCTTCTGGGCACTGCCGTGAGCGTGTTGGTGTTTGGGTTTGCGCCAAGCTTACCTGTAGCTCTGTTCGCTCGAGCTCTCGGAGGGCTTCTGAATGGGTACGAAGTATTTGTTTTTGCACCAGGAACTACCACTCTATCTTCCAGTTTTTCCCTTTCTCTGTTTCGACCCATACGCTAACTCTATACAGAAACATTGGCGTCTTGCAGACCACAGTGGCAGAGCTAGTGACGGTGAAGGAACAACAACGTGAGTGTTTCGTTGCGTCAATATGATTGGCCGGAATAGCTGATTTGAGATGCAGCTCGTGCGTACACAATCATGCCAATGGTCTGGTGTATCGGGTACGTACCAAGCAACGGTTGCCGCCTCCCTCCATCGGGTTCCATCGTCTGACAAATTCTAGATCCATCATCGGTCCCATGATCGGTGGCGCTCTCGCACGACCGTGTATCAGCTACCCCGATTTGTTTCCTCGTGGGACCATCTGGGATCGCTTTCCGTACCTTCTTCCCAACCTGTTCAGTGCCGTCACCGTTTTCTTCGGCGTCGTTGTTGGGTTCTTGTTTCTCGAGGAAACTCATGCGGCCAAAAAGGAGCATCGTGACGTGGGTCGCGAATTAGGATATCGCCTCCTGGGTTTTGTCCATCATGTTCCGTTATGTCGCAACCTGGGCCGCAATGTTGAAAAGGAAAGCTTGTTAGCAGGCGACCGCACGACCGGGTACAACACCACCACTAGCGCCTCGCCCAGTCCCGACGTTCTCGAAACCGAACAGGCTCTACATATATACCCAAGCCGCGAAGCCTTACCACGATTGACTCCCGGAGGCCACCCTGCTGCTATGCCGGCCACCGTCACTCCGGTGGCGGCGGCAGTGACTGGGCCGTGTGAATTGGACAGCAAGGAGAAGATGGTCATTTTCACCAAACCCGTCATCATGAACATCATGTCCTACGGCATCTTGGCATTTCACACAATTACCTATGACCAACTCTTGCCCGTGTTCCTAAGTATGGAAAAGTCCGAAGTCGGTCCTCCCACCAAGCTGCCCTTCAAGTTTGTGGACGGCTTCGGACTAGATACCAAGACCATCGGCGTCATCATGTCCGTACAGGGTCTCTACTCGCTCTTCTCCAACTTCATGCTCGTGACTCCAGTCACGCAGCGCCTCGGGTCTCTGCGACTCTTCCGTTTACTGGCCTTCACATACTTTGCCCTATATCTCGTCACGCCGTATGTTGTCCTCCTCCCAGAAGATGTAAGAATGCCGGCCATTTACATGCTGGTTGTCTGGAAGTGCACTTACGCGACCATGGCGTACCCCAACAACGCCATATTGCTCGCCAACTCTGCGCCAAGGAAGGAAGTTCTTGGCACTATCAACGGCATCGCTGCATCCACCGCGAGCTTGTGCCGTGCTCTGGGGCCTACCATTTCAGGACTGCTGTTCTCTCTGGGGCTTCAGACGGGTTACTCTGGCTTGGCTTGGTGGTTCAGTGGGCTCGTTAGCGTTGTTGGGGCCTATCTGAGCTCTCAAATAACGGAGGGGGGGCCTCGGGTTGGTGGTGATGGGGAAGAAGACGCATTGCTGCAGGAGCATGAGAATGCTCTTTGATATATGAGCGTAGTAGCAAAACAAATTTGAGTCATGGGGACATTATTAGCAACGTTGGTCGCCTCAACTCTGCTTTTCTTCGCCGAGGTCTCCGCTTGTGCGATTTGCGTTCATCTTTGAAAAATTCGGCGCAAACGACAATGCTTTATACAGATACGGTAGCAGCCCCTCGGCAGGGGTCAGGAGCTATGACGATTCGCTGTACCCTTGCCTACGTGAGATGGCATCCCCATTTCCCACTCTGAGGGCCCAGGGGATTGTAATATGTTCTTTTCCTTGTTGTTCTTAGTCCCTGGATCGGAAGATTTTTACGTCCGGTCTTCCTGGGCGTTTCTTGGATTCTCTGGGCACTTCAGTCTTCCGAGGCAGGAAAACGAGGAATGTCATCATCTTCAGCAGGCAACAGGCGATGCGGAAAACGATCCTTATTCCTGTCTCCTCCACGCAGAGATTATGCCGTATTTTATGGGACATTAGAATCTGTGAATTCCTCGTTTGTTTCGAATGTCTAACCATACCCATGATCTTTTGTGGGTTTCTCAGTGGCAATGGGCCTACATCTTGATACACGGCAGGCACGAAATGTTTTGGAAACGAATGTCAATGAACTACGATCTTTGAGAGACGACGACACGAAGAAAAAGTTCGCATGCGGGGACCGTTCAACCAAACTTGACGGCTGAAAAGCTCGACGAGTTCTTTTGGGACTTTTTTTTGTCATGTTTTCCTTATATCTATATCTGTTGTTCGTTCAATGAATCAGTCGCTATTCCATATTGTGATGAAATTTATAATGATGAAATAGCCACAATTGCTACACTTGTCAAAAGAAAAGTGTTGGGATAAACAGGGTAAGTAAATGCATGCATTCGTAACCAAAGTAAATTCTCGTCGTGTCTGTTCATGTTCATCATCTCTAAACTAGGAAGTGAGGCAAGAGGGGATAAAGGGGGGAAGCCCTCTCTACCTCTATCCTACAATATTGCGACGGCTGCAGCCAATGAGTACATCACGCACGTACCAAATTGGTGCATCCGATCATGTGACACTGATGCCTTGGTCAGCGATTCCGACAAAAAGAAGACACATTCCAGGACTGAACAGTGAAACAAGTTTGCTCACGATTTGCGGATGGAGGCTGGAGCTCATTCATTCTCCAATCTGACAAAGTTGACCTCTTTTCTTTTTCTGCCAACACAAATAGACAGCTCTTGGCACATACAATCCTGGTTTCAGTCGAAACAATTCGTTCAGATTGTTTATCGAAATTTCGGCTCCGAGGCTGGACGTCACAATGCAATGGTATTTTGATCGACTTGACAAGAACAACTCTGGACGCCATTTTCGACAAAGGCTATATGACATGTACACGCGCATGCCCATATGCACATTCACATTCACATTCACACATTGTACGGCGTCACCCAGAATGACGAAGAAGTCCAAAGAAGCACCGACGCAGGTAAATAAAAGTCGGTGACGCAAAGAATAAAGAAAGCGGGGGGGGGGTTCTCGGCCACGAGATCCTGATCATCGGCCACCGTTTCATGCAAGAGAGGCATGACTCAATGCGCGTGTGTACGGAGTAGTAGCATGAAGCACAAGATTGATGATGATAGGCCACATCGGCGCTACTCAAAGCTCATCAAGTTCTCAGCTTCCCATTCGATTTGAGTGCTGCTTTGGTTTGGCCGAGTTGAGGTCCCATCACGAGCCCTTGACGGAATATTTACACAAAGCAGAATAAAATAATCCACACGTGAGAAGAGTTTACTTTCACAGAATAAGACGGTGCATTACATCGTGAGGCCACATAGGACACGTGTACGAGTGACTGATGCCGAGTTAGGACGTACGTTTATAGACCGGCCTCCTGCGTCACCTCGACGCACGAAACTATACGAGACTAATTCCGGCGACGAAGCTACCCTTGCATGTGCTTCACATTGATCATGTTGCCGCTGTCTTTCGTGATACATGGCGGCATTACTCACGGCTGTACTAGCATTGGAGTCAGTACTGGATTGATGGCTATGGAAGACTAGGTTTCCCCGGGTTTTGGACGAACGCTGTTGCGGAAAAGATGTCATCGGTGTGTCGCTGGTGTAAATCGACGACAAGAGAAACCTTCAACCAGGGCTGACGCCGGGATCATCTCAGTACCTGATTTCTGTGACTTCATACCGATACAGACACGGCTCACGACCTCTTCTTGAACGCTGCGACACCATGGTGAGCGTCCCCCTTTACTAGGGAGCCGAGGACGACGAACACGCAAGACGTATGTCCATACGCAATTTCAGGGTAAGAAACATCACTTGTGTGAGTGGTCGACCCAAGCCAAGTCCGTCGAAAGGGTATATCGAACACGTTCACCATGTAGCTGCTCTACTCTCTATGAGCATGGACCTGTTCTTCTGTCGTGTCAAGAAAACCAGAAATCGGCGACACAGAAGCCACAGATAAACTCGTGGCCACAAAGACCGTCAACAAAAAGACATGAGGCACGAACCAGTCGATAAAGCCATCTGTTGGTGATAAGCCGAGCCGTGCAACGACCCCCTCCCCTCGAATTTCGAATTGTATGGAGACAAAAGCTTCGCCCGCCACAGCATGCGACGCCAGAAAAAAATGCACCCATTCATCCATAAAAGGCTCACGGTCCAAGAAGTATCAGCGCCTCGTCCACACCTCGATTCCACGCCTTCCCCAGCCAAATCGGAGTCTACCTGTAAATCATCGCCTCGCCCCTCTGCTACTTCTCTCCCTCCGCGGCGGCGGACTATGCTCCTCAATCACAACCACCTCATCGAGCATACCATCATCCCGGAACACCCTCGGCGGCAGCGGCCCAGGTCCAGGATTTCTCCCCGCGGCCGACCTCCTGGGCCGTAGATTTCGCTTCCTCTTCTTCGCCATATGCACCTCGTGCTTTTCTCGCCCGCGCCGTGATTGTCCCCGCCTGCGGCTCGTGCGGGTGCCTGGCGCGCTGGCACTGGTGGTGTTGCTGATATTGGAGACGGACTGGGCGTGAGCGCGGGGCCGTGATAGTATCCGCGCGGCGGGACCAAAACCGAGTGCTGAGTAGAGCAGGAAGAGGAGAAGGAGGATGCCGGCGAGGGTGCCCAAGACGACGCCGATGACGATGCCGGGGGAGGGGGAGTCGCCTAGGTTGTTATATGTGGAGGGGATGGCGATGAAGGTAGGTTGAGTCTGAGCGAGAGGGGAGCGGTTGAGGAAGGCGAGAGTTTGTTGTGCCGGTGATGATTGCGATTCTGACTGTGGTTGTTGTCGCTCTTGACGCCGGGCCTGCGCTCGACCCTGCAAAACAGGCATCTCGCCTCGTTTTTCTTCTTCTCAAGCAGTCTAAACAAGGTAAAAGACGATGTGCGCCTGTTCCTTCCTTTTCCTTCGTTTCTCCTCTCCTCTCCAATCCTCTGCTTCTCCATACAAGAACAAGTTCCCTGAGAATGAAAAAAAAATCACTCAAACTAACAGAACAACCCGGCGCCAACTCGGGAATAAAGGCAGAAGTTGAATACCCACCAGTGACCACACCCTCGAAGGAGGAAAATCACTAATCAGAGCAACAAAGAAAGAAAAAGCCTCAGAAAAGCGGTCTTCTGTTAAGTGCATGCGATCCCCCTATATTGCTGCACCGCGTCTACATACATAAGCAAGGATGCGCGCCGCAAGATCGACCAACGCGACTGAGCCGCCTCATCCTGTGAGATTTGGGCCTTTGGCATCGGTTGACTTGAGAGACGCGAGGCATGATTGTTGCTATGGAGCCGTTGCGGGGGAGACGCGTATTTGACTTGGCCCTTTGTGCTTGTAGGCTAGGCTTGTCGAATCAGGATGTTCCCTTTCAAACAGGTTTCTTTGTATGTTAAATTGTTGCACAAAAGAAAGAATGGGCGCAGCCGTCTGGCCACTCTGATGTGCTGTGTTTACCCCGATATACCCTGCGATATAAGTCATTCCCTCAGTATAAGGACGGGACGGGGCTGCGAGCTTCGTATCTTTAGAGTACCCTTTATAATGGAAATTAGTTGCAGGGTCACCAGTAACCCTCTGCGGCCATAGATTAGCTGGGAGATCGTCAGACTGAAGCCATACTTCAATCCTACGGATGCCTATCTGAAGGTCGTGTGTTCGAGTCACACTGGCCGCACTTTAATTTTTATCATTCTCTCTATGCATGATTGGAAATGAGACTCTATGTAAATGTGTATCGTGTTTGCTGTCTCATTTTTGTGTCTTGGAACACGATGCAGATAGGTAGGTACACTCTTTAGATGAGATAAACGTGGACTTGTGGTCGTATTCCTTCTACATCCTGTGGTGGTGGTGTCACTGGTGTGGCTGAGCCGTAGTCGACTGTGGCACACAATTGGTCAGTTCACACACCGTGATATTGTGAGGGAACCCCCCTCCATCTCCAGAAAATAAGATGAGAAATGAGGACGTAGAACGTAAGGGCAGATCCTCGTGGGAGCTGTGCTACGCAACAGAAAGGGGTCCGAGATGTAGACCGAAAAGATGACAGTCCTCACAGGACAAAAGCAGGAATCGACCAGAAAGAATGAAGCGCGTCCCAAGACTTCAATGACTACCTAAAAATGATCGTGGGAATCACCCAGTTCATATCAGGTAAAACTCTTCATCCCACAACCAACACGGGTGAATGATGATTGGCTGACGAAGTAAGCTAGAAAATACGAACTCGCAAGGGTGCAAGGCTGAGACAACCGAGCAGCTGATCCCCGAAGTCGGCCCCGTTTTCTTCTCCCGCGCTACCTAAATACATAAATACATGCAGAGTTATGTGTGGCTCCAGCCCTAACTCCCTTCGATGTCCCCGCCCCCGGGTAAGTGTCCCATGAAGGAAGGAGACGAGCCAAAGCTGGAATCCATGACAGATATCACGAAATACAAGTCACGTTATTTGAACCCGATCGGATTGCTCGGGGCGCTTCAGCACGCTTCTACAACAGTGCTGACTTCCCGCAGATGCTATGAACTTTCCAGTCCGGACAATACAGCCACGCACTGAACAAAGAAGCCAGGAGAAAGAGCACGAGACAAGAAAGACACGAACCGGCAGCAACAAGCAACGACCATTCCGTTCCCCATGTTCGTCGAGAGCGATGCAACCTTCTTACCTAAATCATCGCAAGCCTCCTGCTGCCTCACCTGCATCCTAGCGACCCTAGCGCAGCATCCGGGAGCTTCGGGACTCGTCACTCACGTGTACCCGTCCAGGTGATGACATACAGCTCCCCTGAAGTGTCACTCGTCATGAACAACCGCTCCGCGGCATCGTCAAACACAAGCCCGACCGGCCGAAAACATTTTTCTGGGCAAAGTGCGGTGTCCTTGTTCCACATCAACTGCTGCTCTGCGCTCTGGCTCTGTCTGTCTGCCGAGGGAAACCCGTTGGAGTAGGCCACGCGACTGAGGCGATATCCATTCGGGGGCTTGCGATTCCTAGCAAGAGGAATTCGTCAGCAATGTCCCTGGCGAGTCTAAATCCAGCTGCAGGAAGACTTACCAGCTCCCGTGGAAGGAAATCAGGGCAGACTGGCCATTGGGCGTGAACTTGATGTCAAGAGGCGCCAGATGAGATCCAAACGTAATGTATGGCGCCAGCGCATTTGTCTTGCACCATTCATCAGTATAAGAGGCAGGCATCTGATCTCCCGCCATCTGCAGCCCTGTCTTGGCCCCCCCTGGATATCCTTCAATCGCCGAGGCATTAAAGATGGCCACACACGCTGGATAGCCATAACTCTTGCCATACACTTTACTTGTAGTATCGTTGGGGAGGCCATGGAAATTGAGTTCCTCGCCCGGATTGCTATTATGCACGTCGACGCCCTTGCGCTTCATCTCATCAATGGAATTTTCCACAGACCACTAGCCCGTTCAGTCTGTCAGTTGGCTGCGATTCTCCTGCCGAGAAACAGCAAGTTGGCAACTGCACGAAAAGTCAGGGATGGCTTACAATATACCCCGTGGTGGGATCTTCTGCCACGCCGACGCTGTTCCTGAGGCCCCATCCGAGCACTCGTCCGTCTGAATACTGCACGGCACTACTGCTTTTGAGGAGCTTCTTGATGTCGAAGATGCGGATCTGGCTTCTCGCGGAACCCACCTCTGCGGTTCCGGTATCAACATTCGAATTGGAGCCCCGCGACACGAGCAGTAGATTTGAGTTGTGTTGGGGGATCAGGAGAGTACGCGAGACATGATCTGTTTGCTTCATGCCAGTGATGATGCGCTTCGCAGGTCCCACGGTGCCTTTATATGCGTCGTAATCATACGCATAGACGTCGTTGACTGAGGAGGCAAATAGGGTCTTGCCATCCGCGGAGACTTGAATACCGTGGTTCAACTACGAAAGGAAAGCGAAAATGTCAGCTCTATTCGCCACCAAAGTCGGCCCTTGGCCGAGAGGAGGTTGCAAATCTTTTTGCCCGCGGCTACGAAGACATCGCATGCCTTGTTTGGGTAGTTAGTTCATGGTATAGCATACACTACTTTCCGCGACAAGCTGTTTGCTCGACACGACGCACGTATCGAGGCCTTCCCCATCATCCAGCACGATACGCCTGATGCCCTTACCGGCGCCCTCGACTACCAGCAGGTTGCCCTCGAGGTCGAAGACAATTCCTCGTGGACGCTGCAAGTCGTTGGCCAAGACTTTGAACTGCAAGCCGGACGCTACCTCGGGGTTCGACTTGGGCTTGAGGCCCTCACAGTGCGCTGCGATGGCCACGCCGGCATGCAAGGCCAATGCTGCAACCAGATATCGTAACGGTGCCATGTCTTTTCTCTTTTCTTACATATATATATGTGTGTGTATTTTCTTAGAATTGCGCCCCAATTGGCCACGTAATCGCCTGGACGTTCTGGTCGTGTAATGGCTGGAGATCTGTGATGCGAACCGAGGTATGTAGACCTTTGCAGATTCCCGACAGCAGAGCAAAAGAGGCATGTCAAGATCTTTTAAAACACACACGGCGTCCCCAACGCAAGCCCCAAAGCAGTATCATTGGTCATGGCTATTGATCGATCAAACAAAAAAACAAAACATGACTCTGTACAAACGGGCAGTCACGCGCGGCCATTCGAATTCCTGTCCCTCCTGCATCTGCGATTAGTGTCACCTTTTCAAGTTTTGGGAGCTCTTTCCCCAATCCAACGGTCAAACAAACACCCATCCCATCCATCCATTGACGTATCTCCGTTGGGCCTACTCCGTAGTCACCCATCTCAAAAAGCCACCAACCCGAAGGGGCGCACCCCCCAACTTATCTGCATTCCAAGCAGCAAGTGCTTATTAGTGGCGGATCGGATCGGGGCATGTGAGTATGTACCTTCCTGCCGAGTACCTACCTCTACGGGGTAACTACTGAGTGTAAATAAGCAGTTGCATGTGAGGCACATTATCCGAGAGGGTGAACTCTACAAGGTAATTATGTACACACAGGCTTCAGACGCGTGTTATTTACCTGCGGCGATTCTACGGAGTACATGCAGATAATGCAGAGATGTAGGTTGGAGGTTGGAGGTATATTTTTGGACGAGGAACCCCATTGAACACGCATCAAGCCTATTATTCTCCTGTCCTTAACAAAGCAGTCACCAGGTCATGTACAGTACATACCTAATGTATGTAGGGGTTGTACTCCGTATGCATTTATGTTAACCCCGTTGGAATCCCCGTGTAGATACCCAGTCTCGATTTCCTGCTGTCTTGACTCTTTCCAGTCTTGGTCCTCGGCCGTCATCTCCAAGTTCGACCCCCGCTCGCTTCATGCGAATCTGGGTATCGCAGGAGTCATGCATGAACTGGACACCGACCAGACGTTGGCACGTGGGCAGCCATCATCCGGGATTCTTTTAAAGCCTCAAATGGCGCTTCGTCTATTCTTCCAAGCAACATTCTCCCAGATCTCTTGTTCTACGTGTACATGCCAAAACTTGGCACGATACCGAGTCTCATCTTCGAAGCACCTTATTAGCCTAAGCCTCAAGTTTCAACGCAATCACCTATCAAGCAGGTAGCTCTTCTCTCTGTTCTGTCGACACGTAGACGGATAAATATCCAGGTAGTTACATTATTTCACACATTCATCTGTCCTTGTTGTGTGACAGGTCAACCGTCACAGGATCCATTATCCCAACTCTGATGAGTGATGCCCTGACGACATGATATCTACATCAACAAGCATGCACACGCGTTTACTCATCCTAACAGCATATTTACACACAAAACACGTGCGTATGGATGTATGCGTGTATATTGACTGCGCAAAGCGCCAGCGCCTGCATGATATATATTCACCTCCGACACCGCATCGGCGCTTCCCCTATTTCCATGCAGTCGAGACTTTCAGCTTCATTCGACTCTCGTTCCTCGTCCCGTCCGGTTCGTGTTGCACTGGAGTCTGGTCGTGGACCAGAAGCATGATAAGGTTCACCTGACTGAGTATGTAAATGAAAGGCTCAACACACATCCAGGGATATTCCTTCATCGTGCAGGCCGGACCACGAAATCGATGCGAATTGAAGGATGGGTACATGTACATACGTAGGCATCTACACACATGACTCAGATGCATCCCGTTTCACAGACATCTTCACCAACTCAATCCTCTGTGAGTCGTAAAATGAATGTGTCTTGACCATTTCTCTCTCCATGCTATGCTCGCGGTACCCAAATCCCTCTCGCATAACGGCATAAATGATGCGCACGATATTCTTTCCGTATAATAAATATTGGGGTGCTTCCCCGTCTCCCCTCTAGGCAATCTATATACATATCAAGTATCAACATGAGAAAAGTCAAGTCGTGGCTCGTCATCTAGCCAGTGTAAATGAATCAATGAAATACAGCTCTCTTGGAGAGCATCCAGAACATCATTGCGCAAACGCCGCATAAGCTTCCCCTCCACGTTTCGCTTAATCCGATCCGACAAAAGAAAAGCAGGCATGATGACATTGGTTTTGTTTTGCTTCTTATCAATGACAGTGGGTATGGTCGTTAAATAGTCCAATTCGCTTAACGTCTAAAGGACAACTTGTGCGGAATAGGTGGTAAAGCCCGCGTCGGCGGAGGGGCTGGCGGAGGCCCAGTGGCAGCCATCTGAGGCATGGAACGCCGGCCTTGAATGCAGGTACATATTGGGGCTTGGTCACCATCGACGAAGCGACTCAGAGCTTGCTTTTCTGGGGAAGTAGGTGCGACATATGAGTCTAAAGTGACGTCCTTCAAGGCTGCCGAGACGTACAAATCATATGACCGAGACGACCGCAAAGCCGAGACAGAGCCGGAGCCCGCGCTGAACCCATTTACGGTTTCTGATGATATGTTGATGTGTCCTTGCAGTTCCGCACCAGCCGGGGCGCAGTTGGGTGCCAGCATGCTGGCAATATGTGGCCTTGCGGGGGACGCCGCATTCGGCTTCGACGACGGCCCTTGTCTAATTGAACTCGTGCTCATATATGTGCGCGGACTATGATTCCAGCCAGTCTCTTCCGTTGGCAAAGGCGGGAGCTCACGGGGTATTTCAGGCAAAGGCCTATCAAGATGGGAGGCCCGTCCGCGGGAGATTGAACGCAACTCTCGCCTCTCAGGGCCTCCGCGTGAGGAAGCAGAAAATGCACAAGATGCATGCAATCGCTCCGTCACTGTCGTCGGTCTGGCCGCAGACGAGTCCGTCACGACTGATGGATGATGGACTGACTGCATGGCCGTGGCCTGTGTTTTGTTCAATCGCCTAGGTGAGTTCCCGCCGTCTCGAAATGCACCGGGAGACCCTGTGTCAGCTCTGGTACTCGGTCTGGAGATATATACATGGCGTTGACTCGAAATAGGTGGGATGGTGAGGGTGGGTGCGGGTTTAGCGCGGACTGGCGATATCGTCCTTTCACCAATCTCGACAGCGGCTCCACGCGACGTGGCTCGGTAGCTGGCATCATCTGAAAAAGGATCCAGGGGATGCGCGTATCTTCTTTGACTGGTCATTTCGAAGGCATTGAGCTTGGCTCTTATTTCTGCCAGCGTGGTTTCAGGAACTCCAGCGCCTTCGTCTGCGAATCTATCGTGCGTTGGAGAGCTATTTATGGAAGAACCGCTGGATGTGACAAATGTCCGTTGCCCAGAAGAAGGCAAAGAGAGACGATTTGAGTTCTCTCTCAGACTATCCAAATGGCGCTCGTCTTGAGATAAGATGCTGTTGATGGTGGAAACGTCGTCTAGCGACTGGTTTCGAATGGCGCCCGAGCTCATTGTTCGAGTCGACGCCACGCTGTGATTCGTCTTTTCTCCCAACGCCCATCCTTGTCCTGGACGACTGCTGCTGCTTCTTCGTGATCTTGTCGGGCTCGCAAATCGCAATGAATCGCGAGCTATAGTTGTCCTTGGGCTGACGGACTCTGCTGATAGACCTTCTTCGATCACAGTGATGGGTCTGCCCGTCTCGGATAGTTTCTTGGGTCCTCCCAGCTTCTCGATCTCGATGCGCAAGGTCGCAATCCAACCCTCCATGCTTTCTGCGTTTTCGAAAACCATGAGCAGATTAGTCGCAGCCCGTCGCTCTGTCGTGCGGAAGGATAGCTTGGAGAAAATGGAGCGGGATGTTGCAGCAGGTGCCGGCGCATCATCCATGGCGGCTATGGATGATACCTGTATTACCCAGTGGCAGCCAGGGATGGCGTCAGTAGCAAAAGCAGCAGATAACGGTCCTAGGCGGAGTGCTTTCTCCGGCAGTCGATCGTAGTGGCCCTCGGCTGGGTATTGCAACAAATGTCCTGATACCAAGACGTAAAGCTTTCGAGTCCATTTCAATCCGGTGTTTGAGGCGGCTTTTCTTGATCGGTTCTTCTTCTTGGACTTCTCTTCACTTCCCGCAACATTATCTCGGTCTGGATCTGTGGCACTGAACGATGCGTCTTTGCTTCCAATCCCCTGAACACTGTTTTTCCTTCCGTTCATGCGCAAAATCACTTCTGCAGTCAGCGATGTTGCTGGTAGGGTGATATGACGAACTGCTTGAGGGAAGGCTTGAAGTAAGGGTGGCAGAGGCCAAGGCGGGAACGAGTCTTTCGGGAGATAACTCCCAGTTCTTGACGGCGCCCTCATTCCCATCGGCCCAGCTGGCTCACATTGCTGCGGCAATTGCCCTTGTTCGGATTCTTCAGCTGTAGGTGGCAATGGCTTCCAATAAAAGTCGTCGAGCTGCGAAGTGTTCCGCTGGACTGGTGCCGGTGGTTGCTCGAGATTCGTGACAGATGTTCGCGAACGGACCGACTTGGAAGAACCCGCTGGGTCTGTTAATGCATGCACATCCCTGCTCAGCCTAGCCTTTGCAAAAATATTCCGAAACCCCAATTTCGATTCACGGCCACCAGACTTTTCAACTTTCTCCTGCATAATCGGCATGCGATTTTCGAGTTCAGCTGCGTGATCAATGCCTGGTCCTCGAGAATCTCGAAGTTTGTTGCTCGGGAAGCCTTGTGCATCATCGGTCAAGGACTCGTTCGTCATGATACGTGGTACTCAGTGGTTGTAATAGTGTGTCAGCTCAGCAAGAGAAACTGAAGAGCCGATGTCGTTAAAATGAATAAAACAAGACAAAGAAAGCTGCGTCAAGTCTCCATGCGGGGGAGACAGGCAATGCCACCACCTCGGGACTTATAAGCGTGCCTCCTCTTCCTTCTTTTTCTTCTTCTTCTTCTTCTTCTCGGCAAACACCGCTTGAGTTTGAGTTTTTTGGGGAGGCTTAGCAGAGCAAGCACGAGACACGTGAGAGCACAGCTTTGGTAGAGTCGATAACCGCAAGCCACCTTTGATTATCGTCCGAGGTTGCGTATATCGGAAGGGTTCAGAGACAATGCTTGAGGAGGCCTATCACGAAGGCGATGAAGTAATACCAACGCGAAGAATGAAGGTCCAATGCCGTGGATTTCTGCCTAGCACAGATAGGTCACATCACATCGTCCTACACGGAGCACGGCGGGACATTCTTGTATTGTTTCGTCCCACACGGAGTCAAAGCATCCCGTATTCCATGCCTGTTTTGCATTCCCAGGCAGTTGGCGATAAGGTGGGCCCTCGATTGATTTGCCCGTAGGGCGGGTTGCTCATGGCATTTGGCTGCTCCGCCCATGACACATGCATCATGATTCATAAGAGAAGCACAACGACAGAGCATATGAAACAGCCAATGTAGAGTACTTTCCACATCATCTCGCCGTCGTGTCCCTGCCGAGACCCATGCAAGCACGTTGCACCGTTAGGCACTGCCTTGGGTCTAGGTCAGGGGTTGCGCAGGCTGCAGCGGCTGCTGGCTTCGTTCGAGAGCTGCAGGTTGCAGGCATGCTGGCTTTCCTGACCCAAAGGAGATGTTGACCGGGGTCCTTTGGAAGAGGAGCTCATATCAAGCTTTCAAGGTTGGTTTTTCCATGTTGGTATTTTTGGTTTCCCTCCTCGCGTCAAGAACACACTGAGAGCGTCGGAACTGCTGGGTAGCCATCTTCGGTCGGGTTATTGGGCCTTTGCTCTTGGACTTTGCTGTCGACTTTTCGGTTCGGAAGTCATGCAGCATGATGCAGGTGCTCGGTCGTCGTGTAACCAGCAGGAGACTCGAGAGACAAGACAGGGGACTCTTTCCTCTTCTTGTTTTCTTTTTTCGTCGGGGCCGGAAGCGCAAGTGGGCGGGGACAGCAAGTGGAGCGAAACGGGGGCAAACTTGTAACACGATTGGGCCCCTTCCCTCGCGGGGCTCTTGCGCTAGCCAGACTCCGTCAATCGGCCACGAGCCACGAAAGAGGGGATTTGCCATCACTTACGGCAGTTCCACGATGCCCCGGCCACGGGACCAAGCCAACGCTTTGATACTCTCGAATTGTCTCTGAGATGATGAGCTCTGAGGTGAACACTGAGGGCGGCACGAGCGATGATCAATCACGCCTGGCGCGATAACCAACAGACGCCATCATGCAATCAGAGCCGACCTCAATCGGCTCTATCTATTCGTAGCTGCTAGGTAGTTTGCAGCCCACCCGACACTTCGCAGCTGCATCGCAAAGGTTACTTACTGTAGGTACTTCTTCAAGGCCTATTGAGTCTTGACTCTTGACAGTGCAAAGAAACCTGCGCCTTTTCTAGGCTGCATGTTCAAGACTGCAATTCCGCAGGAGGGGGCCTACTAAAGTCAGGTATGTAGCGCGCAGCATGCGTCACTGCCGGAGTCAATGCAAGTAATTAACACATACGCCGGATAGGTATGACATCGCACATGAGCTGCGCTTGAGTTAGTCGAGACGTGTATCCTCGGCCCTTTATTGCGAAATTATGCACCGGAGGTTGTGGCGATGCCCTCAAGTTCTCAACCGCAGCGCGCAACGTGTTTCTCGTCTCGTCTACCTATGTACCTTTTTCATGTATAGTGGCCCCGCACAAATGACACAAAACTTCCTCCACTTTTCGACGCGACGCGTCAAGTGACCTTCATTCACAAACCAACCCATCATCTTTGAGCAGTCATGGAGACGCCAGAACGCCCTTGAAAACCATTCAAAAAACATTCGACGCCACGCACTAGGAATCGCGTGTGGTCAGCCCTTACCGCAGGCAAATCGGCCACATAGATCGCTCAAGAGGAGGGAATTCTCCCAAGCCTCGTATATCGCATTAAAAAACGCTTCACGAAACAAAACTGAGGGATTTCACGGAAAGGGCGAGGACGTGCGAAAAAGCTATCGAAACATGATGTGCGACGTATTCAGGCATACATAAACCAAAAAAAACTCTTCACTACAACTAGAGAGCTTGTGGAAACATGCGCTCCTCATGTTTCGACGGACACAATTGCACGACACCTCAAGAAAGAGGAAGTCATGCATCGCGAAGCCGCACAGCGCCCATTTTTAACTAAAGAACATGCCCAACTAAGACGCCAATTTGCGCTCAAGAATCGTGACAAGCCGCTTGCGTGGTTTCGTCGCGTACTAAGGACAGATGAATGCGCTGTTGCGCGCGGCGATGGACAGATCCAGGCGTGGGTTTGGCGCCCTGCAAGTCAGAACTGCACCTTGAACTTGTATTTACGATAACTCGGATTCTAACCAAGGGACTGTACTCATTTTAGGCTCAAAAGCAATCGAGTTCAATTACGTACAAGCTAGAGTAAAAAAAACTCGACATAGCCTTATGTTTTGGGGTGGAATTCGCTACGGCAATCAGGGTCCTCTCATTGTCCTCCCGGGG
>SRPQ01000088.1:0-51834 GCA_018360075.1 Claviceps cyperi | reverse complement strand
AACAGGATTGGGGAGATGGGGGAACCCTGGGGAACCCCCGCGGGGACTGGTATCGCTTCTGTCATTTGGTTTTCGAAGTAGAGGAAGGCCTGTCTACCAGTAGTGAATCCCCGGTCCACGCCACCATCCAGGGCGGTAGTTCCGATTCCAGCATGAGATGGGAGAGTGGCCATGGTGTACTGAGTCGGAGGCCGCAGTGATGTCTAGCTGTAGTAATGATGCTATGCCTCCGTGGTGCCAGGACGCTCGTACTACTCCCGTCAGAGTGCTGAGGGCCACTTCCGTGGACTTGTTCGCTCTGTTCCCCATCTGGAGCTTTGGGAGGGAGCCATTGCTCTCGGCTGCGGCGGTGACCCGTGCTGCTACCGCTGCTTCCAGCACTTTTCCAACTATTCTCAGGAGGGAGATGGGGCGCCAGCCCCCTGCCTCGTGGTATTCCTCCGGTTTCTTGCCCTGTTTGCGTAGGATGACAACTTTTGCCTCGCGGAAGCGGGCAGGATACATGTTGGTTTCGGAGTATGTATGTATGTACTTCGGACATTTGTCTAGGTACGGTGCTGCAGGTTGCAGGGATGAATGGCCAATCGGAGCGAAGACAAGCCGAGGTCAGATGAACGCATTCTGTATGTAGGTTCTATACGTATATGTAGTAATATACATATAAGCAGGTACCTAGGTACGGAAGGTAGGCACCTACTCATCATGCCCTTAGGGAGATTTTTATCAGGTTCTTGCCAATCGTCTTATCGATAGCTTACTAGGTAGTATGTCTGTACTTACTACTATGTACCCACCCAAGTCATGTCGTTTCTCGAGAAAAGGTGTTGATCTTGACAACAACAAGCCGTTGTCGTCTGATATGTGCAAGTCGCGTTTTTTGTAGCCAGCTGGAACGACAGCAGAACACTGGCACATTGTGGACTTTTCGCATCGTGTGCCACGCTTTTACCATTATTAGGCAGCTCGCACTGGGCGAAGTCAGTAAACATCGCAGAGGAACGCGATGCGATAGGAACAATTACATTACCAATACTCCGTACACGCAACACATTCGCAGCGGCAGATGGACGCAGCCGGTCCGGTCTTCACGACGGAAGGCGCGGCCGCGCAATGCATCGACGTGTCTATGTACCTGCGTGTTGGTGGGGCGGTTTGGCCTCTCCAAGACCGCGTTCGCGGAAGGAGCGTTCAGCGCGACTTGCAAATTGATCAGCACGTTGGCTGGCTGCTGCTGCCGACTGCGTGGCGATACATTGCGCGGCCTTCAGACCCCGGTTCGCGCGACGGGGCCGAAGCAGACGTGACGGAAAGCCGTCGGCCCAGTGGATAAACGGCGAACGCAGCTTCGCAGGCTCAGCAACTTGGTGATTGCGGACTCTAAATACCAGATCGCGGTTCCCTCCTCTTTTGCCTTACAGCCATCCCCCTTTGTCACAGTTCACGTCTTCACACAGTGCTACGCGTTGCCGGCTTCTTATCTACCCTCTGTTGTCTTCTTCCATTCGCCGTGCCGTTGAGCAAAGGTCTACATTACCAACACGCACCGGACAACACGATATGGCCGTCAACGCATCGCCAACGAAGCAACGCGCCGCATTGGCGCCAATGGACGCGAATGCAATGCCTCCCCTATCTTCACCAAAGGTGCTTAAGGATACAAAGGCGTCCGTCGTCCCCTCAACCCGCGCCTCTCCCCTCAAGAGAATAGTCCCCGCGACTGTGAGTGGCACGAAAAGGCCCGTCGAAGATGCGCGCTTGCCCGCGAGCAAGAAGACGTGTATGGAAGAGGTATGTTTCTCTTCATCTTTATTTCTTTCCCTCTTCTCCTCTTTTTTCCATCCGTCTTTCCCCTTAACACCTACTCTCTGAAGAGAAGTAGAGCTCATGCAAGGGTGCTGTTTATACTAACTACTTATCTTGTTGCAGAACGCGCGCTCATATCACTCGCGTACCACTTCGCCGTCCACATCGTCTGTATTCGACACAACTGCGGCCGAAGGTGACGCCCCATGGGCCACAACTGCCATGGAGCCAGAAATGGCCGGTATTGTTGCCACTGATGCACCACCGGCCCCATTGGCGCCTCGTACAAGAGGGAACATGACGCGAGAGCAGGCGCGTGAGGTAAGACTGCGTCTCTACTCTTAGGCCACTCTACAACAACCCCTAAAGAAATCTGAAGATTACATGTTACATTGGAAAGCAAAATAGACGCGTTGCATGTGACTAACACGGTTCTTACTTCCCATCTTATAGAAAGCTGAGATCTTGCGCCTCCGTCTTGGTCTAGCAAGCTACAAGCTACGAACCGGCCAAACCAATATCCCCCTCGCAGACCTACAACACAAGCCCTTACCTCCTCTATCATCGATCCGCGCGCAATCCGCCGCTCTAGACGATAAGATCAATCAAACTACAAGTTCACTGAACTCCTTGTCCTCGATCCTGAACAGGAGTATTCCAGGCACACGGCCTGTGAGTCCGAAGCAGCCGGTGCAAGAAAAATCTCTCAATGAATGCCAAAGGCAATGATTCTCCACGTCACTGTAAAGCGACGTCTTTTGGTTGCAAATTCAAACTTGTCCTCGAACCAACGAGCTGTCGGACTTCATCCCCCCCCCCCCCCCCCCCCCCCTTTTTCTTTCCCCTACCTCTCTGGGCGGATATCTGCAGCGGGATAGTACGACAAACTCTTTAATTCTAGTTCATGTTAGTTTGGGGAACCCGTCCATTCGAAAAGGGCTGCAAATCAGACGGGATTTTCAAAGCAGAAGAATCAGGCCAGCACACGTCGGCGCAAGTATATTGGTCATTTTGCCCCCGGGGCTAAGATTCTATGCCGGATTCTTGGAAAACCCCAGAAACACGAACACATCCTATGCATGTGGCCAATATTTCGACGAGTACGAATGGCGGCATATTCTAGAGGCGTATGGGATGGGCATTGTCATCTTGCATTCAAGATTTTGGTTTTACATGTTAGATGTTGCCTTTGCTTTTGCTTCTTTTTGGCTGGTCATTTCATATCTATCTTTTCGTCTGTATTCTGAGAACGACCACTTAGACGGCCTGATTTGGTTGGTATAGGCGTTGGGGAAAGTCAAAGACTACCTCCTACTTACGTGTAGTTATGCGTTGTGACGTAGGTATATACTGCTCTCGAGTCTCTTCAGACCATCCTGGAGTGCATCGTCGTGTCGTGTTGGAAATGATGGCGCGAAAACAGCAAAGGCGACAAAGACGAGAGCAATTCCTGGCATGGTCTCAAATTCGATTGGAATTGTCGGCTGGACGGCATCAAGTGATACAAGTCCCCAACGGGCCACAGTGAGCGGCTGTGCCAATGTGCCCACATTTCGATGCAGGTACAATACAATGCACAGCTCACACACTTGATGCGCCACATGATTTGATACATCGTACTACATACCACATTCACCCAACTCGTGCATGGTCTGAGACGAACACTGAACGGAATACGGTGGTACATTGACTGGGCTTCATTCACAATGTCTTGACCTATCTACATAGGTCCGTAACATGAACAGACCATTTTCTCAAGAGCAAGTCATATAGTACATCCCCACACCCACCAGAATCAATCCACCACAATCTTGGACTCCAACTCCCCATAGTGCCTAAAGAAAGACTCAAACAACTTTGTGGCGAATTCCACATCAGCGGAGCCGCTCGTCTCGCGGATGCTATGCATGCTGAGCTGCGGATTGCCCAGGTCAAGGGTCCGCATGCCCAACTTGGCGGCGAGGCCCGGCCCAATGGTGCTCCCGCAGGGGGAGTCGTTGCGGACGACGAAGAGCTGCAGGGGCACACGGGCGAGGCTGGCGCATTGTTGGATGAGGACAATGCCGGGGGAGTTGGTGGCGTAGCGCTGGTTGGCGTTGACTTTGATGACGGTGCCCTTGTTGAGGGCTGGTTGGTGGGAGGACTCGTATTTGCCAGCGTAGTTGGGGTGTACGGCATGGGCCATGTCGGCGGAGATGAGGAATGATCGCGACAAGGTTTGCTCGTATGCGGTCGATGAGTCGTTGTTGTATTGGGGGTCGGGACTCGAACTCGCGGGGGTGGATGCGAGACGGTTGATGACGGAGGGCAGCAGGTTGGACTCGGCGCCTTGGGCGGACGTGGAGCCGATTTCTTCGTGGTCGAAGCAGGCAATCATTCGGATGGTGGAGTCTTGGTCCAGCGAACTACTGTTGTTGTCCTGGACGGAGGCAATGAGGCCCTCGACGGAGCAGTACGTCATGCCGAGGTTGTCAAGGCGCGCGGAGAAGATGAGCTCATCTTTGAGGCCACCGACGACTGACTTTTGCGTGTCGTATAGAATGAGTTCGAAGTCCATAATATCGGCTACCTTGACATGCAGTTCCTCGGCAATCACGTCTAACACGGCAGGGTGGTGGCGCTCTGACATCTTCTCGAGAGGCTCCGAGACCTCGTCCTCTGTGTTTTTCGCAGCAGTAGCAGCCTCTTGGTCGGCGCTCTTGTTCAGCTCGGCTGTGGCAAGACCAATGATGGGAAACAGCTCCGACTCCTTATTGGGATCGAAATTGGTCTGTCGGTGGAGGTGAATCGCAAGCGTGGGAATGCGCAGCAGTGGCTTCTCGATCTTGACGAGTTTCTGAACAATTTTGTTGCCCTCGGTGACGAGAACTCGGCCGGCGATGCTGAGATCGCGGTCAAACCACGAGTGCCAGATTCCACCACCGTAGGCCTCAACACCGACCTGCAAGTAGCCAGCATTGGTCTTCTTGGACACGGGCTTAAGTCGTAGACAGCAGGAATCGGTGTGGGCGCCGACAATGCCAATGGCATTGCCTGGGCACCACTTGTGGCCGATTGCGAAGGCGACGATGGAGGAGCCGTTGCGGGTGAGATAGTACTTGCCGCCTGGCTGGAGGGTTGAGGTCCAGGAGTCGCGTTCCCTGATGCGCTGGAACCCGGCGTTTTCGAGTCGGCGAGCGGCGGTCTGCGTAGCGTGGTAGGCTGGTGGGACACAAGTTAGTATAGTATAAGCACAGAGGGAGGAACACAAGGAGAGGGCTATCATCATACGGGTGGGAGAGTCGTTGACAAAGTCGACAAAGTCGAGCGCAACCTTGGGCGGAGCCATGATGAGTGATGACGTAGAGAAGCCGCGCGAGCAGAGGATTGAAGCTGGTAGAATGGCGATAAATTGGCGTGTCCTGGGTTGCAAGAGACGAGGTAAGAGACGGAACAAGCGCGAGGGCATGGAGAGGTCAAGAAGCCGAGAAGTGGTCTGCCGACGGGCCGTGATTGGGCTGAGCGAGATGATGCAAAAGGTGCAGGATCGACGGTTGACGTTGCCACGAAGTTGCTCGATGCACTGGCTGCGACAAATTGGCACCTACATCTGGTTCCAAACAAATCGCAGCGGGTCCGTGTGCTCTATTGCACACTCTGATGTGGCTTTGTTTACCCCTGTATTATACCCTGCGACATGCTCGCCCCCCCGCATTTACGGATGTACGGAATAAGCCGGCCGTTGCCGGAGGTCGGGGCCGCAGAACGGTGCGGTCCGGTTTGGAGGTGTTCGGTTGGTATCACCGGCGTCTCGTCATTTCTAGGTACTTCTTTAGCCTTGATGATGAAGTCGTATTCCGAGCAAGGCGTGGCACGAACTCCAAGTTGCTAGTGTGACTGTTGGGATAAACTGGGTAAGCAAACAAAGATCAATGCATGCATGCGCAATCAAAATGGACCTGCAGATAGATCTCCCCTACAAGCAATCTTGCAGGATCTAACTGCTCCAGAAGAAGATCAGAATACTGATAAGAAAAGAATTTTTTGATGGTACCGAGGACCTATCTCCTAATTAAACAAATGGTACTCATTACAATCCCCCAAAAAAAGGCAGACCTCACAGGTCCCTCTCCTTCTTATCATAAAATCAGCAAGCTCGGTATCTCTAATTTTGAATCGAAGATGCCGGAACAATCCACGCAAAAGTTCACATGCAAATAAAAGAGTTCCATCCCTTCCTTGACTCTAGAACAACGAGAACCAATAAATCCAACTCTTCACACCCTTTCATCGGACAACGGTTCTCATGACGAGAACGACAATCTGAATATCTGGGTTCGATCTTTGAGAAATGCCCGCAAGATATCATCTTGAGTTGAATACGAGAAAGAATGACAACTGAATCAGGATGGCGACATGAATGAAGGTGTGAAGTTGCTGGCGCAAAACTCCCAAATGAGGGTAGGTCGATGATGACTCGAAAAGGGAAAGTTTAAAGGAAATCACAGGCCAAAACAACGAACACGGTGGGTCCTCCTCCACACGGTGCGACACAATTCAATCGTGTTTCGTTGCATGTGGCAGTCTCTTATCAGGATCTCGGAACTCGGAGCTGTAGCACATGGCTCGCTCGGCTAGCAATGACACGCAGATCATAGATGCAAGAATGTCAAAAGCTAGGTACCTGGTACTCCGTACCTACCCAACCTAAGAGGCTAAGATATCTAGGTACCTGCAGGCGGCGTCATTGGTTGCTCAAACGAGGCTGCAATTCCATTGGCTTAGGTACCTTAAGTATCTACATAGGTACCTTGTGCTTACGTTCGGGCAAGGCGTGTTCCGACTCCCGAGTCCCGACGAGACCGCGATTGCCACGGCTGAGCCAGGGCACTGCCACTGGACCAAAAGGACTAGAATCCGAGGACCGAAGTCGGCAGCTTCGGATCTAATTGGCAGTCACATGAGGTACGAGCGCTCTGGTACCGGCCGTGACAGCGATTACCGCTCCTGAAATTGCGCGCTTTTGCTCTTGCACCTTCAGGAATCAGCAGTCCTATCGCGTGGACACCTTGCAGCATTCCTGGCATCCATATTGTGCCTTGCCGTACCTAAGCCCCTTCAGCAGCTCCAGGCATCCATGGACCATGGGGTTACATGTGAGCTTATTCTTCAGCCCACAAACTTGAGCACGCATTCATTCCATGGCGCTTGCCACTTATATTTATTGGTGGCCAAGGGCGTGGAGGCGTCAGCGCATAACGCAGTACATACTGTACATAACTAGTTTACCCCAAGCCGTGGGCGACGACTACGAGTCAGAAGGGTACGCGACATGTTGGGGTCATCGTGCGTTGAGTCCAGACGAGGGAATTCCGCGGATTGTTTCATGATTGTTCAGACATATCCTTGGCGATCAGGGCCAATTATAAGAAGACCATCCGTCCCATCTACTTGTACGCTACTCGGGAATTACAACGCAAACGACTCGTCAGACGCCTCAGGCCTGATTGCCCCTTGATCCCCTTCTCTCCATCCGTTCCGATCAGGACTTGCCATGTCTGACCAAGAACCTCCCGGAACTGTGAGCTTTGGTCCTGAATCCAATTGCAACTTGGACAATTGTCCCGCGGAATGGAGCATTTATGGGTACCGGCCCTCTCTAGCTGCTAATGTCACGTTCCTCGCCCTGTTTGTCCTCATCGGCATGGTCCATGGCTATCTTGGGTATCGATGGAGAAGCTGGGGCTTTATGGCCGGCATGCTCCTCGGTTGCATGAGCGAAGTGATTGGCTACGCTGGACGTATCATGCTGTACAACAATCCATTCTCGTTTGACGGCTTCATGATCCAAATTAGTGAGATAACCCCTAATAGTTCCAAAATGGAAGGAAGTTCAACATAGTATTCCTATACGAAATCGAATCCTTTGGCAGACTTCCCCGCCGTATCTACGCCCCCATCACAGCTATATGGGATTGTAGTTGCGCACAATCTACTCCTCCTTGTCTACTCTCACTGACCTCTTCGATAGTCTGCCTCACGATTGCGCCCGTCTTCTACACAGCATCCATCTACGTCACCCTCTCCAAAACGATCATCAGTCTCGCTCCTCAACTCTCCCGATTCAACCCCGTCTTTTTCTACTGGATCTTCATCCCCTTCGACGTTGTGTGCCTCGCCCTCCAAGCTGCCGGCGGCGCCATGTCGACGACGTCATCGGGTCAAGACCAGGCGGGCGTCAACATCTCCCTGGCTGGTCTCGCGCTACAGGTTATTGTCCTGACGGCCTTTGCGGCCTTTTTCGCCGATTACATGATTCGCTATGTGCGCTCTAGCAACAGGCGCTCGTTCGACTGGCGCCTACAAGCCTTTTTCGGTGGCCTCGTCACGTCGACGTTGCTGATCCTGGCTCGGTGTGCCTATCGTGTTGCTGAGTTGAAGGACGGGTACGGCGGGCACTTGATTCAAGAGGAAGCGCCCTTCATAGGATTGGAGGGAGTCTTGATTGTGCTTGCGGCGGCGGTGCTGTGTTCCGGACATCCAGGTTTGGTGTTCGACCGGAACGGCGGGGCCAGGAGGGCGATGAGTGAGGAGAGTGTTGACGTACAGGTCGTGAAGAGCAAATAGACAGCTATGCTGGCCGACTTGTACTATGCACACGTGTATTCGGTGGCGTCGGGGGTTTCCCGGAAGCTGGCGCGCTGCTGGCCAATCGTCACTGTCGGAATCGCTGACCAAGGCATCAGTGTCACATGATCGGATGCACCAATGTGGTACGTGCGTGATGTACTCACGCACGCTCATTGGCTGCAGCCGTCGCAATATCGCAGGACAAAGGGCTTCCCCCCCTTTATCCCCTCTTGCCTCACTTCCTAGTTTGGAAGATGAACAAGAACAGACACGACGAGAATTTACTTTGGTTGCGCATGCATGGATTAATCTTTATTTGCTTACCCTGTTTATCCCAACAAACCCCCTTTTTTATCGCAGCATGGGGGCATACTGTGGCGAACCGCGCCCTCGACTTGCCTGCCCGCCTGTCGGTACGTTGCGTGTCGGGATTGAGACAGCAGTCTCATTGTCTTATGCCTTGATGAAGTAAAAGGGCTTGTGATAGATTGGTCCTTGTTCGGACCGGGAAGCGCGGGGACAAGGTAGGCAGGCGGGTGAGTGAGCTTATAACTCGTGCCGCCGAAGCTGTATGAGATTCAGGTTGCAATGCCACAAATTGATACGTTTAGGTAACTCGAATCAAAATCTCTGCAGTCTCAACGCTAGTTGATCCAAAGTCTGGAGAGCGCAAGGGCGGCTGTACACAAACTGTGGAAAGAAAGAACATGTAGCTCCAACGAACCTTATGCAGGTCACGCACTCGTGAATACATACATACAGCAAACCACGTGTATTTTAGATACCGAGCCAACCGTAATTGCTGGCTGGGTGAATAACCATCCCGTATAGAGACTTTGAGATCATTCTAATGGACTCCAAACTCAAAGGCGTCACGCAGCATACCCACCCTTTGGCGTGCATTGCATTGTTGGCGGACGGAACCGAACCTAGGTAACATCCAGGCTGGCACATGAGTCTGCGAGTGGAACTTACAGCCAGGAGAATTAACCTGCCGTCGTCCTCGATTTTCTTGCCGAGCAAACGAGTCACGTCCAAAGAGTGCCGGCCGTTCTCGTCCTTCTTCAAGCGCAAACAGGCTAGTAGTCGACACAAACTCATACTCGCCACATTTCGTCGACTACAGTACACGATCTACAGTACGGAGTACTATGTTACTATTCCGCCTCGGTCCCACTACCATCCGCACAGAAAGCTTATATCGGACCCTCAGGTCTAAGCATCGGCAAAGGAACGAAACAACCGATCTACCTTAGGTAGACAAGACAAGGAACTGAGGGGATGGGGCCCTGCAGGCCGTGTTTGTTGTGCTCCTGCATGAATGGACGCATGATCTGAAGCAGCCTGTTGTGCGCCTTCTCCGGATTAATCAAGGCCAGGTATCCCAGGCCATGCATGCTTCCACAGTTCCACTGGCTGATGATTGAGATTACATGCTCATGCGCGAAACGACATACACGTAAAACATTGAAACATTCGTTATTTTCGTGTCTTTTTTTTATTCACGGTGTAGGAAAATCCAGAGAGGCTGTGGGCTTTGCATCAGCCTTAAACAAGGGGAGCACTACTAGATGAGCCCAAGAAAGACTACACGTCAAGTAGGGTAAGCTATAGCAGCCGCATGGTCTCAAGGCTCAGACTTTGACACAGGCATAGTACTTTGGGCATGATCTAGTCATCATCTTCCCAAAAGATGGGCCACAAAAGCATAGAAAGCAACCTGGCCAGCGACCCTTCCGGAGCAACGTCTGCGTTCGTGTGAGCAAAGAGATACACATATCGGCCTTGTCAATGGGGCTCGTCGCCGCGTCGTCGGCGACAGAGAAGCAATGGGGCCTGCTTTGTGCATCGAGTTGATGGAGCCGAAACTAGATGGTAGACTGTCGGCCACATCCCGAGAGGCGGCTCATCTTGAGAGACGTTGCGAACACAAAGCACCACCTTGCAGACATACATTCCGAGCATATGCTGGCTGGTAAAGATAGAAAACGAGGGCAAACACGATCAAACGTCTTACTGTTCTCAGTAGTCTTGAACCTTTGGGATTGCTGAAGTTGCATAAGCCGTACGCCGAGAAAAGTCGGAAGTCAGCTGAACACGCCCCGCGGTTTTGCCCTGCGACTCGGTGCGATGCACGTATAAGGGGCCAGGTAGCTCCTTGGCTGTAGTTGTCGTGCTCAAGATTATGTCCGTGAAAGCAACAATCTCTATACGAGATAGGGACTATGAGACCCCCGCTGGCAAGAAGTCAAAAACGCGATCTCACCACCTTTCCATACCTAGGCTACACCCATCTTTTATAATAAGCGCCGGAGTTCGAGCTTTCCGCTTATGGGAGATCTTGTACATAGATGCAGTACGGAGTACAATACACATATGTAGTACATGCAGTAATAGCGAGGCGTCTGGGACTCTGGGCTAACAGTCACCGATTTCTCATTTGCATCATGTGCGTACACCAAATTGTAAAGGGCTGAATATTTTAGAGGGACGTGAGGGTACTAGAGCGAACGTGCAGAGTATGGATTATAGGAATTCATTCTATTTGTACGTCTTCCTCATGTAAACTTCACGCTGGACCTGTTGTTGTAACTTTTGAGCCTCCGGGCCGCCAAATATGTGCCCGGCGAGGCACCTACCTAGGTAGGTACTCCGTATGTATGCAGGTACATATGTACATATGTATATACCCCGTGCATACGGAGTACAGAGTACAGAACACGGAGCACTCCGTGCGTTTTGTACAAAAAACCTCGGCACAGCATCCCCTGTCGTTCGAGACTTAGATTAGAGTACCGCCGCCGCCAGAAGCACGCAAAAGCACAGCAAGCAATCGTGAGTCGCGACGCCCCTATCATCTTTCACCGCATAATCTCAATGCTTTGGCAGTGAACGGTACATAGCCTCATTCACTGATTGTTCACCTCGTGAGTCGTGTAGTCCAAGACAAGAATATGGCACCTCAGTGCTCACGCTCGGCACGCCCGGCTCAGATATCTCCAGCCTTACCTCATTCGCAACTTTTACAGAGTAGGTACATAGGTATGTAGATGTGCATGTACCTAAGGTAGATCCATATGTACAGAGTACGTACCTATGACCCAAAAAGCCAGCCAAGGCTACGTTCCCCTGTCCAAATATCCAACCTAGGTAGCTATGTACCACCACATAACCTTTGATATTAGCCAAGCCTTGAAAAAAGTCCTCCATGATCCATACGAATCATGAGAAGCGTCGCCCCGACCAAGGATGGCACCACCCACCCGTCTTCAGAAAGAAGCCAAAGAGAACGTCAAGAACAGGCGGCAAGCAAAACCGAATCTTCAATACGTGTTCGTAAGTACTCCGTACCTATGTGCCGATCCGTACTCACGGAGTAGGGGGGACAAGTTACGGAGTACAACCCTACCTAGGTAGCACGATGGAGTCAATCCCATGTCGGTCGGCTGTACAAGGCAATGCAACCAAAAACGTCCTCGAAGCGGCATAGCGCTTCCAATGCATGAAGGTGTAATTTCCACCATGGCAGGGATTTCCACAAGTATTGTGATTCTTGGTTGGGCGAAGCAGCGCAACTGGGGTGGGGAGCGGCTATTCGTAGCCGAGATGGGTCTTTTGCGCACAACGAGGGGTGGCTGAGCAAATACTTCATGGTTTTCGAAAATCAAAATTAGGACCACCATCGCAGCAGAGACAACAAGTGGGCTCGTGGGTAGTCCGTTGCAGCGCACACACACACGATTTCATACAAGTTAATGCGGAACGTGACGTGAGTACATTTGTGTGTGGTTCAGAAGAGAAAAAGCATGACTTCCAGGGAAGTGAGGGCGTCAAACCCCCTCCCAAGCCCCTCCTGCGGGTTTGGTTGTGAGAAAAATCAAGACTTTCGCATCTCTCTCTTCCCAATCACCATGCTCCCTCGTGGAATTACAAAAAGAATACATACATGAAGAATGCAAATGAGACGGGGCCCCGAAACGCGCGCGCATGTGTGCATATGTTCTTGCCGTCAAGTGCTACTCATTCAGGGAATCTAGGTTACACTTCTGTACAAAGAGATAATCCAACGTTGATGCCGCCAAAATTATATAAGAAAGAATTGCCTGTCGTCAAGTAAAAATGAAGTGGTGAAGCGCCATAGCCCTGCAGGCTTCAACTAGAAAGTTGGAGGGGATTTCTAAGCAAGGACGAAAGCAGCCACACCGGCGACAGCGGCAAAGATGGCGGAGCCGGCGAGGGTAGCAGCGCCAGCAGTAGGGATAGGAGCGATGGGGGTGCTGAGGGGATGTCAGTTGATGGAAGTCAGGTTCATTTTCAGGTGTCTGGGGACGGGTGGCAAGCGTATTTCAACAGCATTCTCTCCAAGTGTCAACTTACGTGCTGTTGCCATAGGGGCTGTTGGGGACAGGGACGCCAGTGCCCTGAGGACCGCTGGGGGAGCCACTGATGGTGCAGGGGACCTCAATGGTCTGGTACTCGACTGAGGTGAGAACGGTGGTGTAGCTCTTGGTGACGGCAGTGACCTGGTGAGCCGGGCAGGCGGGAGCCTCAGTGGTAGCAGGAGCCACAGGAGCAGGAGGCTGGGTGGCGGGAGGGTTGGCAGCAGGCGCTGAGCCGGCTGGAGGGCAGGGAACGCCACCGCACATCTTGGAGCCGCTGGCGGTAGGGGCGGGGTAGTTGTCAGAAGCACCGCCTGCGGGGGCAGTGCCAACGGGAGCAGTGCCAGCAGCAGCGGGAGCAGTGGGAGTGGCGGTGCTGGTGGTGACGGGGCCGACAGTGCTGGTGGCAACGGTCTCAGTGGACAGGACGATGCTGTGGGCCGGGCAGTCGGTGACGGTGGCAGCGCACTTGGTGATGGTGTGGACGCGGGTCGTCATGAAAGTGGTGGTGGTCACAGGTCGGACGTTGGTCGACACCTGCGTGGAACGGGCAGGGCAGTCGGTGACGGTCTCAGGGCACGCGGTGATGGTGATGAGCTCGGTGGTGTAGTCAGTGGACACGGCGTCGCCAGCGAGGGCGGATCCAGCCATGACGGCGGCAGCGGCAGCAGTGAAACGCATCTTGACTGTTGGGGTTTCGTGGAGACGAAGGCGTTGGTGGTTTGAATGAGAGTGGGTGGGTTTGGAAAACAGCGGGAGCAGTGAGAAAGAATGGACGACCGAAGTCAAAGACGAGTCAAAAGCTGTGCTTGGAGAGGATGGCTGTTTTGGCTGAAAGAGAAGAAAGGAACGAAAGCAGAGCAAGCAGGACGGAGGAGGACGCGATATTAATACCTACCATGCCGGCTTTGCATGTCAGACGACTCGACCCCCGACCCCTGACTCTATCCCGTCTCCTCGACTTGTAAGTTTTGCCGCCGTCCTTGATTCATCCATTGCATTGCCTGTTGTCTGGTCTGCCTACCACTCATCGTCAACCGCGAAACGCTCGCCCCGGGAAATTGCGCAACGCCATGCGGCCCCCATCACGCTAATCCAGGGGCAAACGGGCGATCACCAGTCGTTAGAAGTGGGGGTACTCGGCGCCATGCTCAGGGGCGCATGAATGGGACTTGTAAGTTGTCACTTGCGTCGCTGCTCAGACGGACTGCTCGGTACGGCCAGAATCTGTCGAATCGGACATGTGCGTGTGCCAACGAAGGCGAGCCACAGTAGCCCATCCGGGATCCCATGTTACTGATATATGCATGACAGTGACACTACATACATATCATCTGCTTGTAGGTACATACTCCCTACGGTGCTCTGCATTGTCTGCTTGAATCTACCTACGGTTTTCCTGCGAATCCTTTCACGTTGGGCAGCAAAAGTCAAAAGGCTCTCTCTGAACCAGACGCTTTCATTGTTCTTTGTCTGGTCCTGCGACAAGAAGGCCTCTGACTGGCACCTACCCCCCGACCCAATCTCGGCTACATCTTTCGTTCCTGGCTACCTACTAGCATTGCCAGCTAGCTGCATGTACCTACTCCGTACTCCGTACCAGGCTCATCCATCAGGATAGGTACCTACGGAGTACATGGGTATGGGATGTCCGAGGTCGCTAGCTGGCTCGTGCCCGCTTTACTCTCAGGTCTGTGGTGCTGACTCCTGGCCCCTGGGTACACCCAGCTTGTAGCAACCCTAAAAGCAGAAATGAGTTCGCCGCGCCCCACAGCCCCCCTGCTCGTTGGTTGTGACTTAGAGTGACATGGAGAAGCTTCAAATCAAGGGGCTTCAAAATGCTTCATCGCGTTCCCTACCTACAGCCTTTTGGTATTCACAATCATCAAGCTCAAACCAAAACGTGTGCCTCGGAACCCATCATGCGGCCCTATCGTCCTCGCACGCACGCTACAGCGCTTTCGCCCGTTACGCCTGAAGTGGGATAGAGTTGTCCCCCGAGTTACAAGGTACCTGTCTGTGTGCACGTGTGGGAACACATACCTAGGCACCCTGCAGCCACTTGCGTTTTCTGGTGGGCTGGCCAGTGGCATCTCGTCATCAGGGCACGATCTCGGGCGACCATGGCTCCTATTCCCTCGAGTCGAATTGCACTTCCTGGGGGCTGTGGAGTCTCTACCGGGCCGGCCGGTGGTGATTCGTGATGCGCTTGATACTGTAGCCTCCGCAGCACCAATACCTATTACCATGTGAAGCGGCTCGCAAGTCGCAGGGATCTCTCCCTCTTCATGCACAAGTTCGAAAGAAGGAAGGCAGGAAGGAGCAGGGCTGAAGAAGCAGGCCTGGAGTCAACAGAGCGAAACTACAACCACAACTACCTAGAGCAAGTTCGCAACCAAAAGCAAAAACGAGTAAGACTTTGATCAGATCAGATCTTCTAGTTGTGCTTTTGTCCCCACGCTAATGCAGGAACCGGTCTGCACTGTACAGGCTGCAGCCTGCCACACTGTATGTATGTACACATCATGATGATCCTTCGTCCTCGTACCGACCGTCAACCATTTGTCGCTCAAAACGCCGGACTGGATATGGCCTCGTTTTTCAACCGAAACTCATGTGGGCTCCCTGCCCATCATTTCGCGCCATTTCGTCTGAGTCGGTCCTCCTGATGCAGCGTTGTCTTTGTAACCCCTCGTCATCTTGAATCATTGAACTACAGACGACTGGTAACTGAACTGTCCCCGAGCGACACTGGCAGCTCTCCCAGCTTCTTACGCAAAGCCGTGGTACAACACCTTCATCTGTGCTGATTAAAAGTTGAAATTGTCGTCACGTTGCAGATGGCATCCCTGCGATGCATACCCACAGCTTGGTTTTGTTCCTGCCAGTGTCAAGACGCTATTTTTAATTCTTCCCGCTTCGATCTCATCGGCATGTGCAACGGTGCTGCTGCGCGCAAACCTATTTGCGCTCCAACGTTTGTCAATCAGCCAATCGCACGGCTGACGATGACGACATGTCGCTTTGTTTCAAGTTTCACCGCTACGACCTTCGCCACCACGAGACAACACAAGTTCCGTGCAACTGCTTGAAACTGATGACGCCTACGAAGCAGTGAGCACCTGAACTCTGAAGGTAACTTTGGGTATGACGACGCGGAGGGACAGTTGCTGGCTGTCGTTGCACAGATACCAGTTGCCGCTCATTCACGCTAGCATGTAGCTTGCGCAATGAACTCGACGCCACTTGAGTCATCTGAAGAAAGAGTATTTCCGTAAAAATCGCAGACCCTTCAATGCTTTCGACGTCCTGGATGAACTTTGCAGGGATTAATGTGTTATGTACAACTTGCAACGACGGCCAAGTGCCACCAGGGCACTCGTATTCAAGACGTCAATTCTTTCATGGCTAGTCCGTATAAGCCACCAATGACCACAGGTAAAGATGCAGCAGTAACGTTGCGCAGTACATGGCAGGGAAGAAAGCAATTTAATGGCAGGGAAATTAAACCATGTGCAAGTACGGAGTACATACCTTAGTGAAAAAAGATGTGCGGGCGGGTTGTCCCCACATGGAAGTCATATCTCCTTCCTAACTCGCCCTCGCCGACTTGAGCTTGTGTCATTCGCGACCACATCTACCTAACAAAGGGACTTCTTCTGATTTGTTTACTACTTTGCCATATCAATCTTCTAGAGTCATGTCAAGAAGCGAGAAGCGAGACAGCCGTCAAGGAGCGGGGACGACGGGAACGACTCCGGCTGCGTCAATGTTGAGCAGATGACAGATGATGGCCTTGGAAAGCGACAATGCCATCGCAGCTTTCCAAAAGAAGGCCATTTGTAGGCCTCACATGACACAGACGGACAAAGTACATACACACGGAGCCGCACTGGGCACTGTACTCCGTATGAAACCATGAAGACATGTATTTTATCCGAAACTTTGCCGCTCAGGACCCGACTTGCGCAAAGGGCCCCACATGGGCACGAGAGAACCTGCACCGACTTTTGGACGGGCACAAGCACATAAAGACGCACAACACTTGGGAATCAAGAAGGTGACTCATTCTCTTGAGGAAGCTCTGATCCGTTGATACATCATACAACCATACGGGGTCTTCCAACCGGCACTTTTGAACTCAGACCATCTTAGTCAGCGAACCTACATCTCAAGAAGTCGATATTGTACACTCGCTGCATCGGCATGACTCCACGGTAGCAGTCGTCATTCGATCCCAAACAAGCATGCTGCATGCTGCCAACACAAGGCTGCCGGACTTATAGCAGTGTTTCCTCTCTCAGTCAAGCTTCTCTTTCCTGTCCTGATAAGCAAGGCCGGGACTTCTCACTAGCGCCATCATGGAGGCCCAGGTGAGCACGAGAAACACCTGCCTCCTCCCTTTTGTTGCCTTTTCACTCGTGCCTCCGCCACACCAGCCTCGAAAAGCCCGTATCAAATAACTTCGAAACCTGTACTTTTATCTTGATGCCAGAGCTTAGGTTTCATTCGCGTTTCATTGCCAACTTGAGAGACTTATTATATGCTAATCATGACCGTTTGCTGGGATGTCTCACAGGTTGAAAATGCCGTCGAAATTTTGTCCAACCCCATGTCGGACAATTCGGTGAAGGAGCAGGCTTTCGACTATCTCAACCAGCTGCGTTCCCACCCGCAAGGCTGGCAAGCATGCACGAATCTGTTTGCTCGAACCCCACGTGCCTCCGAGGTTGCCCGGATGGTCTGTCTCGAGGTTGTCAATTACGCCGTTCATACTCAGAGTCTTGATGCCGCGAGTTTATCGTTCCTAAAATATACACTCCTCCAATATGCCCGCCAGAGCTATGGCCCCGACGCGCAACAACCAGCAGATCCGGTGTCCTTACAGAACAAGCTCACCCAGACCTTGACCTATCTATTTGTTTTCCTTTATCACGATGGGTGGCAAAGTTTTCTCGATGACTTTTGGGAATTGACCGGCGTCTTGAATGGCAGAGACAGCGTCGTGGGTATTCTCTTCTACCTTCGAATTCTCTCTTCGATTCACGATGAGATTGCCGACATGCTGCTCTCTCGGCAAAGCAACGACGCCAAGCGAAACAACGATCTCAAAGACCAGCTCCGAGCGCAAGACATACATAAAGTTGCTGAGTCTTGGAAGCAACTCCTAGCCAAGTATAATGACAACGACACTTTGGTAGAACTGGTGTTGAAAGTTGTGGGCAAATGGGTCAGCTGGATGGACATATCACTCGTTGTCAATCAAGACATGATTCACCTGCTACTTCCACTCGTCGGTCGTACCCACGCCGGTAGCGACGACAAGGTTCGAGACACAGCAATTGACACGCTGACTGAAATCTGTGGCAAGAAGATGCACTCGATAGACAAGATGGACTTGATTTCCTTTCTCAATCTCCAGGAAATTGTCGGACAACTTCTTGCCAGTCCTCCGCTGAGCACAAATAAGGGCTCACCAACGTATGACGTTGAGCTGGCTGAAGCTGTGGCCAAACTTGTCAATACCGTCATGTCCGATATTGTCAAGGCTCTTGATGACGGTCAAGTGGGGGCAGACTGCAAAGAACGGGCCAAGCAACATCTCCACGGCTTCCTCCCGTTTCTCTTGCGACTCTTCGCGGATGAGTATGATGAAGTTTGCTCTACAGTCATTCCCGCGCTTACAGACCTACTCACCTTTTTGAGGAAGCTGGGTCAGCTTCCTCCAGACTTTTCCAGCATGCTCGCGCCGATCCTGGACGCCATCATCCGGAAGATGCGGTATGACGAAACATCCACATGGGGTAACGACGACAAGCAGACAGATGAGGCAGAGTTTCAAGAATTGCGGCGAAAATTACAGAATCTGCAGAAGACCATTGCCGCGATCGATCAAGGCCTTTATATGGATATGCTCAGCAACCTAGTTGCGAATACTTTTCAGAGTCTGGATCAACGGGGATCTCAAATAGACTGGCGAGACCTTGACCTGGCTCTCCACGAAATGTACCTGTTTGGAGAGCTGGCTTTGCCTAATCACGGTCTCGGGACCAAGAATCAGCCTTCCACAGAAGCGTCTGAGCGGCTCGTGGTCATGATGCAGAAAATGGTCGGATCAGGTACGTAAAACTGTTTTTGGTACAGCGGTCTTGAACCTTCTTCAAACTCTCCCGTGTTGACAATCGTTCCTTAGGTATCGCCACCTCCTCCCATCCTGCTATTTTGCTGCAGTACATGGAAATCTGTGTGCGTTACTGCCTCGTGTTCGAAAGCCATCCCACGTATATTCCGCAGGTGTTGGAAAATTTTGTTCGAATTGTGCATCATGAGCATGCTCGGATCAAGACGAGATCGTGGTATCTGTTTCATCGGTTCGTTAAGCAACTTCGCAGCCTGGTTGGAAATGTCGCCGAGACTGTGATTTCATCGATTGGTGACCTCTTACCCATCAAGGCCGAAGTTCCTGGCGAGGATGCCGATGACGACATGTCATCAGATGAATCTGACCATTCAGCCAACGCCCTCTTCACCGGCCAGCTCTACCTCTTTGAGGCAATAGGGTGCATCTCCTCTACCAGCAGCACCCCGGCCGACAAGCAAGCGCTGTTTGCTCGGTTGGTCATGGAGCCTCTGTTCCGCGACATGGAATTCAATCTTGCGCGAGCCAAGTCGAATGACGCGCAGGCTATCCTCCAGATACACCATATCGTCATGGCCCTTGGTACCCTAGCCCACGGGTACTCAGACTGGAGCCCTGGGTCCGCAGCCACCCAGCACCACCCTCCACCAGAAAAGGCGGTTTCGAACGAGTTTTCGAGGGCAGCAGGAGCCATTCTGATCGCCCTCAATCAGCTCAACTCATCAGCTGAGATCCGGACAGCCTGCCGTTCCGCCTTCTCGAAGCTCCTTGGTGTTCTCGGCTCGGCCGTGCTGCCGCAACTGCCGCAGTGGATCGAAGGCCTGTTGTCTCAGAGCTCGTCCAAGGACGAAATGGCTATGTTCTTGCGCTTATTGGACCAAGTGGTGTACGGTTTCAAGACGGAGATTTATGACGTGCTCAACGCCCTCCTCACGCCGTTGCTGCAGCGAATATTTGGGGGGCTCTCTGAACCCATCACGGGGACGGACGACGAAATACAACTCGCAGAGCTCCGGCGAGAGTACCTATCCTTCCTACAAATCATTTTAAACAACGGACTGGAAGGTGTACTCATCAGTGAAGCGAATCAAGGATTCTTTGAGCCGATGGTCGCATCCATCACCGAGCTGGCCAAGACGCTGGAGGGAAATATCGGTCCCAGCCGACTTGCATTTACCCTCATGGCGCGAATCTCTGCAATTTGGGGTGGACCAGACGTGGCAAAGATCTCTCCCAACCCCACTGCTCCTACCGGAAGCCCGAACCCTTTGATACCCGGATTTGATCGTTTTATGATTGACCGCTTCCACTCAGCCTGTTGGGAAGTAATGCGCAATCCCGGCTTCCACCCCGGACAGGATGCCCAAACTAAGCAAGTCCTGACCGAGATTGCCGGTCTGGAACAAGTCATTTATACCAAGACAGGCGAAGTCTTTCTTCGAGAATTGCAAAACGGGCTCTTTCTCACTCCGGAAATCAACGGAGAAGAGTTTTTGAGATCACTGACAACGTCGACGGACAAGAAGACGTTTTCATCCTACTTGCAGAATCTCCTCAAGAGGAGACAATAGACAGCAGAAGACGAAATAGGAGGATTTTGGGGCGCAAGATATGATGGAGCTGGTGGCATATATGACGCCGCATCAGAAGCATGATTTGTGGATGTTCTGGAGTAAAAATCTCAATTTTCATAAATGGAGTTGGGAGGTTAGCCCTAGATAATGTTTTATATGAATAGAGGATTCAATGGAATTCAGATGAAGAGAAAGCGTTGGGCGTTGAGTAGCAGTCGAGCGAGCGGTGGGATGAGTTGTGAAATGGCGTGCTTGTGTCTGCAGTTTTGCGTCTGCGCGGATGTAGGATCAGAGGCGACGTGGCTATATGTACATACTGTCTGTCTGTATATGATCACGTATACGGTATGTGACATGGGTGCAGGCTGGCGGTTTGGGGATGATGTTGGAATTGTGATGAATGCTGTGAGATGCTCAAATTCGTTTCAGCGTGTCACGGCACGAAAACAGAGATGAGGCCTGAGCGCTATCTATTCTGGAGTATCGACTACGAACAAGTAAGATAGGGAGAAAGGAAATGAAAGGTATTTATAGGGCGTAGGCCACACCCTCCTCACCTAGAAGTCTTTCTTCCTTCACAACTCCCCACTCCGATTGCAGAACCCGTTCGATACCTCAAAACCAGGTCTCACCCAGTCAAACCTTTTTTTTTTTTCAAAACCTGTTTTTCAGCTACACACTTGTTTGCACACCGGTATTCACGCAGTCTATCGCCATGGCTCCATTCACGAGAACCGCCAAGCCCACAGGGAGCGGAAGTCCCTTGCCAAGCCGAGACCTGCGCCCCCAACTCCTGCTCCCACCGTGACCCTTCAGCAGGTCGAGCTCATGGAGCTCCAGACACGGGCGATCCAGGCCGAGGCAGCTCGCATGGCCGCTGAGGCGAATCGCGCAGAGGCTGAAGCTAGGCTCCGACTCGTGCAGTGGCTCACTTGCGTCCCTCCGACAATGAGGGTTTGTCCAGCGTCGACATCTCGTCGGGACAATTCACGGTTAAAAGGAAGACCCATTTGCCCGCCTCCTGATATTTGTCAATTCATTCACGAATTACATCTACGTGTACCACTACCTCTTTGGCAGGGAGCACCCAGACGTGGTGATCGCCCAGGTCCGCTTCCTGAGCTACATGACCGAAAAGGGTCAGTCCTTCGTCCGGTCCAAGTGCCTCGACTACGCGATGAGCGCCTTCCCCGGCCCACATGCGGCTCACACCGCCCAAAACACACATTTTGACAAAAACCCGTTCTGCCCTGTGGGTCCCATGGCCCTTGTCACGTGAGAAGTCACGGCGTCAGCCCGTGACATGACTCCCCCCTTTTGAACTGGCAATGCCCTCATTGCCGATTGCTGTTCTCGTATTTCTCTCAAAATCCCTCCCTTAGTTAGTCTTTGGTCGTTTATGTTCCTTTGGGACTTTCGCCGATGCATTGTCTCCGAACGCATCGCGTCGTGAAAGATCTTCAATTTGTGAGGCCAACGTTTCAATTTCCCCGCGTTGTACCATTCTAGGTCTTCGTCCGCTCCCTCCCAGTGCACTCGGTATTGCAGTTGGGAATATTTCATTCTCAATGTTAGTATATGTTCCACCGGATGTCGAATTTCGCCGTCCACCGGGTCCGCCTCCGGGGGTTCGTCGCTACTTTCCGCAACTTGGAGGCATGGAACCTGCGATGGATGCACTTTCAGAACTGCCGGTAGGTTCAGCTGCGTGCCCCTATCCGATGTGATTGTCTCAGGCGTTCCCGTATGTCGCCAAACGTTATCGAAAAATAATCTGGCGGTCTGCACCGCGGTCGTGGTCCTCAAACAGGCAATGCTATACGATCTCTTCGAAAGCCGGTCCATCACCACGAACACGCAGTTATACCCGTGTTTGTCCTTCGGGAGTGTCATGAAGTCCATACCTAGATCCTGGTGAGGCCTCTCCGGCACCTCCAGCGGCTGTAACGATCCCGGCGGTTTGTCTCGTGGTACTCTGTGGCCGGTGGCAAGTGTGACAGCTCGCGATGCCCTGCATCTTTGGCCACCAATACTGGTCTTCAAGCACCCCCATCGTCTTGTTCTGTCCCGGGTGAGCTGTCGGTTTTTGTAAGTGGACTTCCGCGATCGCCGGGTTCGACATTGACCTGTCCCGTGGATACAAATTTTTTTGGGCTCAACAGGACCTACCTGTTCACGATGGGCTTTTTGAATACTGAACACCGTACTATGATATGAATTAGCAGGTAAATAATGTGGTGATGGCATCTTGAATATGTGACAGAAACTGTGAGGAACGCATAACCACCCGTTCCGCCCAAAAGTTCAAGTGACCAAGTTGCACGTCTGCAGCTTGATCGAGGTTATATAGTGCATTGTCACAGCAGCACAGACGGCACTGTACAGACCGTGACAGCCTCCTCCAGCCGAAAAGACATACTTCTACATCACAAAGTTCAAACGGCATCTTCTTCAGGACATACCATCAGCAGTCCCAGATATTAATACTGTACTATTAGGTCGTACGTAGTTAGGTGTATACTATATGCAAACCCCCACCCAGACAAGCCAGCACCGCCTCCCGAATCAAAGCTCAGATAACATAGCCCCCATTGCCCAGGCTTCGCCACTCCCGCACCCCCTTTGCCTCCTCCAGTTCAATGCACCACCAAAGAACCTCCTTGGCCTTCTCGGTCTGGCCGCTCTCCTCATGCGCACGAGCTAGTGCAAACCATGCGTCCGTGTTGTCCCAGCCGGTCCCGAGGCGGGTCAGTCCAGAAAGGAGGGTAGATGCGCGTTCGCGAGCGGATAGGCGGTCCACAAGGGGGAGATGCGTTGCCTTATAGGGGGCTGGTAGCTGGTCACATGTGCTTGAGGTAGCAGCAGCAGAGAAAACGCCATCAACACCATCGGCATCATTGTCATCTTTCGGAGAAACCAGCGGCGGGGGGACGCCAGTTGTGGCTGGGCCCAGCCCGAGTGGCGAAGATGGCAGCATGTCCGTGAGGGCGTCATGCGCGGCCTTTTGGGGCCATATAGAGCCTGCTCTGTCGGCGTGATCGAAGAGATTCAGGGCCGGTACAGTCGGCGCAGGCAGCAATTTCTCGCTGTACACGTCCAGAAGGATGTTGGCTAACTCGGTGAGGGCGACTGAGTGGTCCGGAGAGTGAGTGAGGGCCATTTCAAAGTCCGCTTTGGCGTTGTAGGGAAGGCCTCTTGCGAGTCCCAAAAGCCCCAGCTGTTTGTGCAGTCGTAAGTGATTGATTGAATAAGAGTAATGAGGGCAGTTTGCAGGGGCAGGGTTTTGGGGTCAATAGAAACAGGAAGAAGGGTTGAGTGTCTGCAGACTGACCTCGGACCACACATCGCCCCAAAGATCATCGATACTCCTCCTCTCCGCCCACGCGGCGCTTTTGGCGCTTTTGGCGCTTTTGGTTGCCCCTAATGCAGAAAGTTCTCGGCATGATTCCGACTCGATCCCCGAGAGCAGCTTCTGTGCTTCCATGACTGCGGCCCGCCCGTCTTCCAACATGCCGGCCCGACGGTAAAATCCAGCAATTGTGAGCCAGATCTTGATGAGGAGCGAGATTCTCTGGGTCTTTTCTTTCTCTTTGGAGCACTGAACCAGAGGCAGGACATTGGGCGACGCATGTGTCATCACGTCCAATGTGAAATCAGTCGTGTCGGAAGACCTGGACGTGGCTGACTTGATCGAGTGAAGAGATGCGATGGGCTTTGTGCGGCCGCTGGACGGCGTCCTGGCGTGAGGAATCTTATTTAAGCTCTTAAAGAAATCAGGTTGGTCAGCATCTGTCGTCGGGGTGAAGAATGTCTCTCCATCCACCACGGTATCTTGATGGCTTCCTGACCCTGTGCTAGTTGCAGGCCGCGGGCGGCTACCACTGCGGGATCGCTTCTTCAGACTGTTCCTCCGTCGTTCCTGGCTACCGCTGCCTTGTCGCAAACGACCTCTTGTAGAGGCCATGGCAATCGACTCGGTCACTTGGATTGCTGGATTAGCAGCAGCAGCCGCGGCCCGGAAACTCTCTGAGGTTGCCGGTCTTGAAGGCAGACCCGACTTTTCACTGACTGTGCTGACGACGTTGCTCGCTTGCCTCGTCCCCGGTGCCAATCGATCTCTATGTCCAAATATAGTTCCTCGAATGCTTCGGGTTGTGGCCGAAGTCTTGGGAGCTGCTGGTGGGGTTGCTGAAAGAGTTGCAGGAGGGGCTGGAGGAGTTGAGGAGGAGCTCGTGACTGGTGGCCGAGCTGAGAGGGTACCAAACATGCGAGAAAACAAGGAGAGAAGCTCGGAGCTAGCATTGACTGCGGCGTCTGGCCCTTCAACGAGTTCCACCAACGCCAGCTGTGTCATCTTGACTTCGAGAATACTTTCTTTTTCCGAGTCGTCCATGTCGTCCACCAAGCCACGCGTAGGTGGACCTGAGGCCCTCCCGTTGGCGGCGGCATTCTCTTTGAGGTGATCACTCCGGAAACTTTCTTCGGCCTTACCAAAGAGAACAGAAGGGTCCTTGAACTGCTCCAACGCGCCCTCGCAGGCCCGAGAGGCCATGGCATAGTCTTGTCTAGCGCTCAGCAGTAAAGCCAAGAGATGCCACACGGGTATCAATGTTCTTTCCTGCCAATAGGGGCCGTGATAGAGGCTGTAGCTTTCTTCTTGACCTTTGTTGCAGAGCAACGCAAATCGTACCAGTTCAATGGCGGCTGTCAGCTCTCTACTCTCTGCTAAAAGCAGAGCGAGACTAAAGTAACTCCTAATGTCCTTCGAGCGCCCGAATTCGGAAGCCAAAGATTTGCGGAGGCAGCGGATGGCTTTCGACTGTATTTCCGTTCTAGACCCTGCTTCATGCGTGATCCTGGACCAGTGCGCGTGCGACAGTCCAATTGCTTGCCAGGCAAGGGCAATGATATGCGGCAATACGAATGCTCTTGTTCCATTGACGCCTTCGTCTCCCAAGTGGAGCGATGTGCCGTTGGTACCGTTTTCGGCAGCTCGGATCTGGGGTAGTTTGGAAAGCCAATCCTCCAGCTCGGCTCCGAGTTGTCGAGCCTTTTCGCCGGCTTCTTGATGGCCGTATCGGCAGAGAGCCATGATAGCCTGGGCCATGGTTTCCAGCACAGTGCCATCGTCATCCAAACTCGCTTCTCGCTCACCTGTCTTGTGCTCTCTCGCCTTGCCTTTCTTGACAATATCCAAGTATGAGTCAAACGCGTGGAAAGCGAGGTCGAAGTCTGCGACAGCAAGATGGACAATGAATAGGGATCGGAGAATGCACGTGGAGTGGTAAGTCCGAGTCGCAGCGCTGTACAGTGTCTCGAGGACATTGCGGCTCACGGCAGCCCGACCACCAGGCCCTAAATCCTGCTCTCTCCAGCCTCTGCCGCACAGGATGGTCCAGTTTGCCATGACCCGCTTCACAAACTCCTCAATCTCCAAACGATCTTCGTCGGCCCTAGGGAATGTTGTTTCACTCAGGATCAGCGCTCGATAGGCAGCTTCACACTGCTTAAGTTCCATTCGAAGTTGGGCGCGGGCAGGCAAGTCGCTTGGAATCGAGTGCACATGCCCTGGGACGTAGGGCAAGTCGGTTTCTAGAATTCGAGATAGGGTCTCGTAGTACTCGGCCCATATTCTCCGTCGCGGCACAGAGCCCTTGAACCCGACTCCACCTGTGACTGGTGCCCCCATGATGTCCCAGTACCTCGCCCAAGCTCGGAAACCGGCAATAGAGTCGGGATCGTCCGGATTCAATTCGTCATGGCCCACAGCCTGGCTTGAAAGCATGCAGAACTCAGTCAGAAAGAGTTCGGACCAGTATCGCAGCTGCTTGCGCACCCCATGACCGCACCATACGCCCTCCAAGGACGGCGCGGCGGACCTCAGAGCCAAGAGTGCCTCCTTCCGTTGGTCGGTGCGCATGAAGCAATTAGCTTGCAAGTAGCCAGCCTTCAGAGCGCACAAATTGGTCCACTCCGAGATGGTCTCGGTGGAGCTGGGCGAGATCCCTTCAGCCTCGAGGCTCGTGGGGAGTGTAGCAAGAGCTTCGCTGTATTGGCCGACTACCCAGTGCAGCCATCCCGTGCAAACTCTGGCCTGAAACCTGTCTTCTTGGTAATGGTTCTCCTGCCCGATGGCGGCAGCCAAGTTCGGAAATCGATTCGACACGTCGAGGTCCTCCGCGATTTGAGCAGCCGAGGGTGGTCGTGCATCTGCAGCCGTTGCTTGAGAGATGGCGCATTCGGTTTCAGCAGCCAAGGTGAGACCTAAGAAAAATACATTAGCTTCCTTACGATTTCGCGTAGAGGCTCGCATAAGTCAGTGTAGATTGGAGCTTCGATCGTTGAGGAACCGGACACGTACATGTCCTCTCTGGAGCATGCTTGCGGACCTTGCGGACCAGCTCCGGTACAGCATCCCAGTTGCCCTCACAGCGAGCGCCATGGAGCTGCTCGATATAATTTAAGGCTTTAACCTAGACGAGTGAAACAATCCGTATCAGTTTGGTATCTTGCCTCGTCGGGCATGCTGCGGATGAGTACTGTACATTCATGGCGCTACCGGATCAGGGGCTGTGACAGACTAGACTCGGGGAGGCGCCAGCAGCATCGCGAGAGACACAACAAGCAAGACGAATAGAACACGCACGATGGCGAAGGGAGGCCAGACACCAATCCGAGAAGAAATAGCAAAGCACCAGGCGTTGAGAAGGATGAAGGTGTCGGAAGTCGGGGTCGGTCAGTGCTGATGGCGGTTGAGTGGAAAGACGATGCATCCCAACACGGCATGGCGCATCCCTCGGCAGTCACCTTGGCGCTCCACTACAACGGCTGGTCATGGCCCCTGAGAGCGACGGTACAAAGGCCCAAGCCCCCTGGAGCCCAGCAGCGGGGGGGCTACATACAGTGGCCCCGCACAAATAACACAAAACTTCCTCCACTTTTCGACGCGACGCGTCAATTTACCTTCACTCACAAACCAACTCATCATCTTTGAGCAGTCATGGAGACGCCAGAACGCCCTTTAAAACCATTCAAAAACCATTCGACGCCACGCACTAGGAATCGTGTGTGGTCAGCCCTTGTCGCAGGCAAATCGGCCACACAGATCGCTCAAGAGGAGGGAATTCTCCCAAGCCTCGTATATGGCATTAAAAAACGCTTCACGAAACAAAGACGGGGGGATTTCACGGAAAGGGCGAGGACGTGCGAAAAAGCTATCGAAACATGATATGCGACGTATTCAGGCATACATAAACCAAGAATCCTTCACTCCAACTAGAGAGCTTATGGAAACATGCGCTCCTTATGTTTCTACGGACACAATTGCTCGACACCTCAAGAAAGAGGGAGTCATGCATCGCAAAGCCGCACAGCGCCCATTTTTAACCTATCTTCATGCATGGCAATGCGCCGATTCACACAGCCAAAATCGTGAAAGATTGCCTCGAGGAGCTAGGGGTGACTCCTCTGGACTGGTGTTGTTCGGCAGTCAAGACAGTTTTCATTGGAAATAGAAATGGTCTTGTCGTCAAAGGTTCCTCTATAGCCACCTTTGCACAGCTCCTGCAGAGATCAAATTTACACCTAATCTGGGAACGAAGAGTACATTTTTTAATAGACACGAGCTTCCATCCACCGCATTAACTAATGCTGTTCCCTTGTGCGTGGAATACAGCATTCCTCCTCCCACTTGGATCGACACCTTTTTCGTTGGCGTCAGGTTTCTGAACAAGTGGGAGGAATGCTGTATTCCACGCACAAGGGAACAGCATTAGTTAATGCGGTGGATGGAAGCTCGTGTCTATTAAAAAATGTACTCTTCGTTCCCAGATTAGGTGTAAATTTGATCTCTGCAAAGGAACTGTGCAAAAGGTGGCTATAGAGGAACCTTTGACGACAAGACCATTTCTATTTCCAATGGGAGAAAAATTATCTTGACTGCCGAACAACAGCAGGGGCTTTACTTCGTGAAACACATTTCCAAAGAATCCTGTGGAGGCTTGCCATGTGTTGACTGGCATATGATACGCTCGTCGTTGCGTATCTCTTCTGGAGTTGAGCCCAAACAGCGGCAGCAGTCTCATACTCGTCAATGATAACCGCGTCGTCTGAGCTCAGACCATCGAGCATGATACTGAGGCACTTAGCATTTGCCTGATTCCACTCCTTCTCTTTCTCCATGTTCCACGATCCTCCCAGTCTTTCGAAGCGATTGGTCAGGTCGTCCATTGCTGGGTCGTTCGATGCGGCGGCAGTCGACGTAGCGCCGTTCGATGCTGTAGGGGTGGCGTTGACGGCGCCACCTTCTCGCTCTATCCAAGCATACTCGTGCTTGTTGAATTCAATGGCGATAGCCACGCCCTTGCTGTTGATGGCAATCCTGACGCGACGTGCCCAATCTTGATGGTTCTCCCTATCTAGGATGGGCAATGCCCGGCGATCTTTCCCCATGTTGATGGTTTCGTTTCCAGCAGTCTTACTTATCGCTGGGCTCCGGCACTTGCTTTTAGTCGGAGGCTTTGTTCGACCCTGCGTTTGTCGATTATTCGTTCACGAAGGCTTCTTTCTTGCTTCGGTTTTTCCAGCAGTCGTACTTGTCGCTGGGCTCTAACACTTGCTTTCAGTCAGAGGCTTTGTTCGATCTGTCGTTTGTCGATCCTAAGTCGCGTCCGCTTGCGTCTCCCGGGCTCATAAACTATTAATCGGGTGCACAGTGGTGGACTCCTTATATTCACTATAAGGTGACTCTAGGTTCTAATCCTCAACAACATTAGAATGGATTCTCGCCAGGAATGACGAATACCCTTCTATGTGGTCACGTGAATGTAGCCCTGACTAACTCAATCCGTCAACACCGCAGTTTACACTGCGATTCCTCAACATACATAATATATATGGGACGTAGAGCAGGTGGCGATGGCAGAAATTCTATAAAGAAGTGGGAACGATGGTACAAAAGTAGGTGGCGGTTCCGCAGTTTACTGCGCACCATGGCGCACACGGATCCTCAGAGGCCGAGATCGCGGCGGCTAAAACAGCGGAGGTGGATCCATGAGGGGTCTCATTGGCTGCAGCGTTCTCAGCGGCAATGGCACGCTCTTGGAGTGTTGATGACTTTTGCAAGGGTTGTAGAATCTGCTATGTGAATTTGCTATACACACGTGCCCTCTCCGCCCTCACTGCCATCCAAGGGGGTATCGATCGGTCCTCTGCCTTATCCTCGTGTGATTCGGCGCTGGTATGAAGTCCACCGACCCCAACTGAAGATGTTGTTGCTGCTGCGTCGTCGGCGGAGGTTGAGGGTATAGTTGCCAGAAACGAAGAGATTGCTGCTCTTGTACATGCCGTAACTCACGGCCCGCCCTCTCCGCTCCTTCGGCCGACTCTACCTGTGACCGGTGCAGCACGCCGGTTAGCTTTTGAACGCGTTGTTCAGCGAGGAGGAGTTTCTCCGTCTGCTGGCGTGCGTACTCCTCCTTCTGAGCGGCCTCAAGTTTGGCGTCTGTCAGATTGCCACAGCGTGTATCTCCTTTGTGACACCACTTGCCGCAGAGCACGTTGGCCCTCCGGCAAGAGCAGTTATTTCTGTTGCACGCAGTCTGGCTATTGCAGCCGCAAGATACACGGTCTCGAGCGAGCGCTCGCACCGCAGCTTGTGAAGCACCAGGAATGGGACCTTGATCAGAAGGCCGGCCGACCGGCCGAGCGGCTTCAACGTCGTTGCGGTCGGTTAATTCGTTCCTGGTGCTGCCACGCGCCGTGCTAGACGCCTTCGCGTTCGGTCGACGCGCCACTGGCTTCCACACTTTGTGAACGACTGCTGGCTCACGTAGTCGTAGCGTCGGAGGATTTATGAAGTGCTGGCGGTCGACGAACCAATACACGTCGAAGTCCTCGGTCTTGAGCACGCTGCCGCTCTCCAAGATGCTTATGATCTTGTGGTAGCACGGCAGCCCCATGCACGCAGTGTAGTCGTCGTTACAGACGCAATCGTCGCAGCAGCGGTTCCCGTTGTTATCGGAGTTGGCAGTGACGGCGGAGTGCGTAAAAGGCGTGCCAAATGGTGATGGGGTCCGCCGGCGCAGCGTCGTCTTCGATGGTGATAACCTCCGCCGGCCACGGCGACGGTGAGGGCGGTGAGGTCCTTCAGCAGCGCTTCAATGTGCTCTTCGTTGAACTCCATTGTGTGTGATGGCGGTGATGACAGCGATGGCGGGTGCGACGGCGGTAAGAACGTTGATGGCGATGTAGAGGTGTGCAGCTTGTCGGTGGAAAGGCTAGGTGTAGAGTGACGTGTGCATTGCCGGTATCGGCCTCTGGGGGTCCGTGCGCATCATGGTGCGCAGAAGTAAACTGCGGCGGTTACATGTCTTCTTACCCTGGCAGTTGCAGTCTATCTCTCCTCTCCCCAGCAGCCTGCAGGCAGCAGCAGCTCATGTGGAGCCCTTGAGCAGGAGGGGCTTTCCCAGCTCGGACTAGCGACGTTGGAGCTTGTGAACGGCAGAAAAAAGTTCGTCCAGCCTTCACGTCGTTGGTAGGGAACTATTATTGGACGTTGTTCAGAACGTTTCGGTCCCCAAGGGATCTGTAATACTCAATCGGCCTTTGCGAGCTCTCAGAACATCCACATAAACTTCAGCGCGGCGGTCCCGTTCCCAAGGACCTTCGACTCATAACCTGCTCTAAGCGCAACAACGATACTACCTGATGGGACTTTGTCTGTCGACAACACCAACTCATAAGCCTTTGGGCTGACAAACCAAGACATCGGCCCTCTCAGCACGCGAATATCAAAGGCAGCTAAAGCAGCTTATCACACGTCCAAACTTCACTAGCCATGGCTCCACTGCCTCCTCCAGATTTGAAGGTACTCTGCAGAAAGTTGGCTTCCATACCTCCGGCACAAATGCCGACTGTGATTCCTTCACTATCAAAACACATAATACGCTGCAGAGATGTGCTGTCCTCGCCACAGGACCCCAAACCCAAGGATGACGGAGCTCAAAGTGCGCAGCTCGTACACGCAATGCGAACCAGCGTGACCTCGCTACTTAATGGACGCAGTTGTGAGGGCAGGTTCGCCGCCATTGGCCTGATCAAGGCTATCATTGATGTGGGAGGCTGGGAGATGCTTCGTACATCGGATACATGGGTTCGCGGCCTGTTGTCTGTCGTCCAGGTATGTCAGGGACTCTTGTCAGAATGCGCAGTAGACGATTTGAGCTGACATGGCGGTGTGGCACAGAAAGGAGATCCGTTCGCGTCCAAGGAACTCGCCATCTTGACCTTGACGCACATCTATGTGGCCGTCCAGCCATACCAGACTCTTGTGCGCGAGATAGCTACGGCAACTATTCCGACCTTCACCACGGCATGTCTTCAACTCATCAAGCCCCATGCTTCGGGCAGAGCGCCTGTTCCTTTGAGCACCGTGGAAACCATATGTGGCGCTTTCTCGACGCTGATTCCTCTGTACCCTGCTACTTTCAGACCCAACAGCTCAGCCATGAGGTCTGCTGTCAGGTGTTACTTGGCACCCACGCTCACAGATGATCTCCTGGCCCCTCAGTCATTACAACGAGCCGCCAGAAAACTAGTCATATCTCTTCCGCACGTGGCAGCCAAATCCAATGGAGGCGACGAATGGGCAAAGCTAGTGGACGGCTTGCTGCGAGAGCTGCATGCTACTGGTGATCAGGTTTTACGTGCAGTAGACGAGTCTTGGGAGGGCACATCAGGCTACACGAGACACAGGGTTGACCCCGAGGACGAACCCGCGGGAGGAAGCAGTTCAGGTGACCAATTGCCCCGATGGACGAATCTTGCATCAGGAGTGGACCGTCTGGTCGGTATCTTCCAGTATCTGGCCGACTGCCTGAGTTATCCAACAAAATCATCTGTCATGATTCCCATCAGCGCCCTCATGGATGCGGTCTCCAGAGTCTGTTTGATTGCAAGGCTGAACCCGAAAGCCCAAACGTGGGATCAAGCATTGGAGACGAATGCCGCCATCAGTCGCGAAGAAAAGGAGGAACTTTGGAGCTCTATGCCAGACATTCATTTATCAGCTCTCGCGTTGACGTCGCAAATGCTGCACAGGTTCGGTCAGGGGATGATTCCATTGATACCTGAAATACTCGACCACTTGGCTCGGGTATTCAAATCCGGTATTGCGAACCCATCCATCAGAATGGCGGGATACAACCTCCTCAACAGCATCCTGACACTCGTTGGCCCGACCATGTCGAGAGCAGCTGTAGGCTCCATGGAGCCTCTGATCGCTGCTTGCTGTCGTGACCTGCAAGAAGACGCAGGTTTTCTCAAGCCTTCCACCAAGCCCTCCACGGCCTTAGCCGCGGACGCAAAGAAGAAGAAGGGCAGCGGCAGTAATAACAACAAGAGCAACAGCCTCGCCAACGCAGATCTCTTTCTTCAGCCGCAAGTGCATGCAGCTGAGACCTCTGTATCTCTGGAACCTCCCCACAAGGCCGCAGCTAATGGACTCTTGACAAGTCTGTTGTCAAATCTGCCACAGCACCACCTCAAACCTACTCTCCGCGGCCTGATGGACAAGACAGCCATCTTGGTGAGAAACCGCGATGCGATGGTAGCCAGCGTTCTTAATCCTTACAAGGACCAGCGCGGCCGTATGTATCCCACCATTCTACCCCATCTGTCACAACAATACCCCCATGACCAGGGCCTTGAGATCCTAAGAAGCAATCTCCGCACGTCCAGCACCCCGAGCAACGCCGACATGCTCGCCAGCGTAACAGCCGTCGATCAAGACAGCGAAGACGACAATTCTGAAGACGGCCATGAGGATGACCAAGATGAGGAAATGCGCGATGCCGACGAGCCCCTGGAGTTCACCAACAAGCAGACTCTTCAAGACGTCCTCCACCCCGTCGCGCAACAAAACGAGACAATGGTCAGAAATGGGGCCGCTAGTCTGCTGCCAGTACAAAGTAACCCTTTCGAAGCCAAAGCACCCAACACTCATGGCTCGGCCGATGAGAGCCGCTCCACCACAGCTGAGTCGCCAGCGAAGCGCAAACATGAAGATGCATATGTTGCGCCATCGAAGCGTCAGGAGACGGCTCCGCCTGTGGTACTCCCTGCTACTGTACAGGCGGAGGACGATGAAAGTGGCGACAATAGTGATGGGAGCGTCCATCTGAACATGGAACTAGACGATGATGATGATGACCACGATGACGAAGACGAGCCCATGTAGAGAGGCTGTCACTATAATACCAGTTGAACTTGAATACACGCATATCTCAACAAAAATAACTTAATCGCGAAGGCTGCTTTTTGCGGTCCACGTTCTTGCCCTATTCCAGCCATCATGCCAGACATGTCAAATTACTATCAAAAAGACCCAATGATCATAGAACTTCCTACATAGATCGCTCCTCAGGCCCTCCTCGTTAAGGCGCCAATCTTGCAAGACGCAGACACTCACCAAACCAAAGGCCGATTGAAAGAAAAGTAGTAGCCTGCTTCTACATCCAAATATCTACATTTTGCTTCCTGAATGTACATGCAATTTCGCGAATCAGGAAATGAATGTTCTTATATCCAGTGTGCGTGCAAAAACGCGAGGCAACCCCAAACGCCGTTTCGGAAGCCAAGAGACGAAAAGAAGAAAACAGCAGCACGTAGAGTCAATCCCACTTAAAACCAACGCAGCTCAATCCCTCAGCCACGCTCTCCGCTTCTCCTCCTTCCTCGCCTTCCTCTTCTCCTTGAAGGCCTTCAATTCCGCCTTGGAGATCCTCTTATTCGACCGCTCCGCTTTCAGACTGCGGCCATCATCCGCATTCGCAGCAGCATCGACATCGAAAAAGGCATTCATCTGTCGCTTGGACTTGGCCTCGTCGGCGTGCCGGCTTGGTCCCGCGTCCGGTTGCTGAAAGTGGCCCGTGAAGCGGTTGAAGCCTGCCGTGGCAACGAAAGGCTCGTCTTCTAAGCTGGAAATCTCGGGAAGGATGGTGGCTGGTTCGTCGGGCTGGATGTATTTTTGGGCGTACCATGCGTTGGGGTCGTAGTCGCCGTGGATGGCGGGGTTGTACCCCCCCACGAGGTCGTCGCTGGAGGAGGAAGCAATAACGGGTGTTGTTGGTGCTGGTGGAGGTGCAGCGTGAACTGGAGCTCGAGGGACAGAGCCATCGTTCGAAGATGCAGTGACAGAGTCTATGGTGGATAGAATGTGCGGGGCGCGCGGGTTCTCCCATTGCGTGTTGCCTGTGAAGCGATTGTAGAAGAACCAGGCCTGTGTGTTGGGATCCCAGAGACAGTCCCATCCATCGTCGGCCTGCGGGATGGGCTCTTCTGGTAGGGGTGGTCCGGAATCAGCGTCTGGAAGAGGTTCTGCGGGCAGAGGAGGCGCCGACGCGAGATTGTCTCCGTCTCTACCATCAATCTCACCCTCCTCTTTTTCTACTGAGTTCGATCGCGATGTCGAAGACGCATCGTCTCCATCTGTATGGGCCTCATACTCCTCTGGCGCTGTCACATCTTCCGTCTCTCCATCTTGATGCAGCGACGAGACCGCAATTTTTGGGTCTGATTCCGTCGCGGGCTGAGGCGAAGGTGCTGTGGCCTCTACCCGCTCGGAGGTGGATGCAGGAGCGCTCATGGCTATGTACTCTGCTCTGCTCTGCTCTATTTTCAAACTAGAGTGGCGAGAAATCTGTCATCTATAATGGTGAGCATCCCGAAGGTAGAGTCTTTGCATCGTGATACGTTTTATGGACCTGAGACTTAGCAAGATCGGTGATTCTGACGTGTGCGTTCGCGAAGGAATGGAAAAGGAAAAGAAAGCCCCAACAAGTCAAGATAGTTCTCCTTCCAAGCGGTGCGGATAACCGAGGATGGAAGAATGCAGGGTCCAGAAAGAAAGCAAAGCAATCAGCAGCGAGATTGCGATCGCTCGCGCTTGGTCTTTGGATGCGCTGTTCCTTCTACGACGAGGAAGCTTGTGTTGTGCAGCGACGCGGTGATGGTTCGATGACTTGTGTCGCGATGGGGGTGAGCGGAACATCCTGTATCCGAAGCGCCGTGTTGAGAAGAGAATTGTCGGCCCCGCGCTTTGGGACGAAGCTAAGGTAGGTAGGGAGAAGGGGGTACCTATAATAAAGCAAGTTATGCATAGTGGCGCAATGAGCGGCGTCATTCGCCGATTTTCTTCCTGAGAAACGCGCTGTCTACAACATGAACAACAGAATTGCACGGGATTGAGGCCAAGAGACCCGACATTGGTTTCGCAACGGCCAGCAGGTAGCCAGTTGGCAGTGACCGGGACGTCTTTCTCATCAGTCATGTACTTCGCAAAACCACCGGTCAACAAATTGAAGACATCCATTCACATTGCCCGCCGAGTTCTCCACGCAATGGCTCCGTCGAACCTGACCTGCATCACTCGATGCTGGCTTGAATGCCGCAATTGAGAGACAATATGTGGCTCGTGCGTTGACGGAAACCCCCCCCATAGTTATACGTTAGCAAGAACTGTTCCATGGTGTCGCATCTGTTCGTATCTTCTATTTCTGTCTTTTCTGCCCTCTTTTCTTTTCTCTGGCCATCTTCTACGAATACCAGGTACTACAATTATTTGTCTACTGAATTGGGGCTGATACAGCGAAAGAAGCATTCCTGCTCCCCCGAGAGCGTGACTCTCGTGACGATGCATTATCTCTCCGCAATCCTCACGACCGCCCTCGCAGCTGCCACGCCCATCTCCGACTCCAAATGCACATGCTATCTCACCAACGGCACCGAACCAGCATTCTACAAAGCCCATCGATTCTTCGACTTCCGCGATCTCACCGACTATGCCTCCAGCAACGGCCCCGACGTGCTCCCTTCTGTCCAAGACACGTCCTCCGCACCCCCCACGAGCTCCTTCTTCACATCCGACCTCTGGACATCGACCTGGCAGACTCAATCATGGAACAATTCCAGGCCGGGGAAGCTCAACGGCGACGCGACCATCCTAATGGTCAACTCGCCCAACAACATCTACATCCAAGCCGCCGACGAGCATGACGGCGCGCCATTCCCCTCAAGCACATATCTCACACTGCGCACCTCTCGACAGCGCGGCTTTCAATCTTCGTCTGAATTCCAGGCCGTCTCCTCCGGCTACCACTACCTCTCCCTCCGCATGCTCGCCCGCACGATGGGCAGCCCCGGCGCCGTATCCGCCGTCTTCACCTATCGCGACGCCCAAGCCCTGCCGGAGATCCAAGAAGCAGACATGGAGATCGTCACGCGCGGACCCAAGAACAGAGTCCAGTACACCAACCAGCCGGCGTACACGACCGATGGCTCAGGCGGTGGCGATGTCATCGCGCGTGCTTCCCGTAACGCGACAATGCCCCATGGAAAAACATGGTCAGACTGGGCCGTCTACAGACTGGACTGGACGCCCAAGCAGAGTGTTTGGTATATCGACGGCCAGAAAGTCGCCAGCATAGCCTTCCAGGTACCTCGCGACCCGGCGGGCATCCACGTCAACTCCTGGAGCGATGGGGGGTCCTGGAGCGGCAATATGAGCATAGGTGATCAGGCCAGTCTGCAGATTCAATGGATCGAGATGCTGTACAACACGACGGAGAAGACGATGGAGAGGCGAGATGAAGATGCTACGAGCGTTGATGATCAAGGCTGCCGAGTGGTGTGCAGCATTGATGAGGCTCCCCAGGTAGGAGCTGCTGCGAAGCTATGGGGCGTGGAGAGTAGCCAGGCAGTGATGCCTGTGACAGGGGGTACGAGGGCATTGCTGCTCTGTTGGAGTGTTTCGTTGGTATTGGCCCAGATGGTGTGAGGCACGACGACGATGGCGATGGTGATGATGATGATGATCAAGGCTTCTTTCGTGCGTGCCTGTTGTGTGTTGTTGTCGGAACTATCACATGAAGCCCATGATGATGATGGCATTCCAGCCGACACCCCAGTCACACCAAAGAGTCGGCGGAGCTTACTAGGTAGGCACTCCATTTGTACGGAGTACAGTAACGACCCCATATACTGTATACCCTGCGAGACCAAGCCGTACCTACTCGCTTCAGTCGCCATATGGGACCAATCCCGAAATAACCACGGAATGTAAGCCCCAGACGCCTGCAGGTCTGATAGTGGAAAACGAATGGTCATTCAGGTCCAAAATATGTCCGGTTCCGGTAAATACATAGGTACTACTACCCACATATGTGCTGGTCGGCGGCAGCCATTTCCAGCACACGATTGGGGTGAGGGAGCCGTTGAAGAAAGAGAAAGTCTCACACCACACACATGCCCACAACATCCTGTGCGAAGAAAAACGTCCTGGCCCTCCACACCATCAATTGGCCTCTGATTCTACAGAATTGATCAAATGAGCCACAAAGATGCCTACATATCACTCCGTACAGTGTCAGTGTTCTCTGATGGAGTAGTGAATGGCTGGATACCATGTTTGCGCCTTGCCCCCCCCCCCCCTCACTTTTTAGGATTACGTTGTTGCCCATCATAAATCGTCGGTTATAAGTTATAACCATCCTGTTCAAGCTTAGTGTATTTTTTCCGTTTTGCTATATCATGAGAGTCTCCTCTCATCCAGAGTTGAGAGAAAGAAGAGAGGGAGTTGTGAGAGGGGGAAGTTGAGTTTAGTTCTTTCAGAGTGAAGAACAGTCAAGTGTTCATTCATTTCTTTTGACACCTGTGATGGTGTTCGCAGTCGTCCATAATGTGACGTTTTTTACCTTTTCGTTAGTTCCTTCACGACATAGTTAGGACCTTGCGAGGGTAGTGCCTATCGGACCTTGAAGGATTGCCCTGTCGTGAGGTTGAGCAATCAAGCGAACTTTTTTGTTTTCCGGGACAGGTAGAAGGTAGATCCTGCGATCGCTCTGCAGGGAAGACTCGTCTGTTGGCTGTTGTTCCGTTGTTTCGATCTTACTGGTTTTCTTCCTCGCCCAGACACATACATATGTACTCCGCACCCCAAAGACCGGAACGTTTCGTCCCGCCCTGGCTCCAGCCCCTTTACCTATTTACGAATAGAGACGCAAAGCTTCTTGGAATGGACGGATGCATTGTTTCGCGTGGGCGGAACAGCAGGGTGGGGACATTGTGCACAAGCTGGGGAAATAGAGTTTTTCTTTGGGAGTCTTTACTTGTTGTAAACTTGTAACTACTGGACCGGCTGACTGGCTTCAACGGTCGACCTGTCTGACTGACTGAAATATTGAAGCCTTGCCCACTATGTAGGTAGATACATAACATCTTTCATCAACCATCCTGATGGATAGCTTTACCATTCCATCCTCCATACCCTCGTTTCCCCCCGGCCGCCTGCTGACCAGTGACAAGACCAGCCCCAGCCCCACAACTTACACCAACCACACCCTTGATGATGAAAGTTGAAAGAGAAAACAAACCGCCAGACCCGACCCGCTCCCCCCTTTCCTTCCCCCTCGCGCTTTCCACCTGTCACGTGCGGGTGCCTAGGTAGATTGACAGAAGAGCCTATGTACTCCGTACGGTATGGTATGTACATCATGAATAGGAGATAAACAGTGAACACTGGATACAGCCAAACGGAGGAAATAGGCTAAACCTAAATAGGAAGGGAAAACATGAAGAAAACGAAGAAATTGTCGATTTCCGTCGTCAAAGCATCTCTCCCTCCATTCCTTCATCAATAGACCCCTAGCCCCAAGGGAGGCTCTGCGGAGGGCCCGGCGTCAATCAAATTACTTACTTACTTACTTACTATCAATAGACCCCTCACGCATTTACCTAGCCTAGCCTAGCATCCTCCATCATACACTATATACATCCACCCATCATCTCCTCACACCACCCCGAGAAAACCACGGGGGCCGCGTAGGAGGCTGGAGCTAGTGAGCATGAGCGGCAGAAATTCGTACAGTTCTTCACGGCCTTGTTTAGTTGTCCTCGTGACCTGAAGAACAATGCACCCCAAGGACCGAGATCCTCCACCACCAAATGTACAACTTACATACCCATGTACATACTCCGCATGCATGTATGTACATATGTGCAAGCCGGGGCTCTAGAAATCGGCAACAGAAGAAAAGGTTGCGGTACATCTCCGTGCGGAGTAATAAGGTACCGCGCCCCCCCCCCGGATTCGCCCGTCCAGAGGTCCCGTCCCATTGGCCATCAAGTTGTCCAGAATTTCCGAATTCTTGCTTCCGAATTGTTGCGTCTCCTCCCCCACTCATGCACTCCGTATGGAGTAGAAAGCCACTGCGGCTGTGTAGGTACACATAGGTACGGAGTGCGACCTACACATACATGTATGCACTCCGTTTTTTCTATCATCCGACTCCTACGCTACTGGGTCTTGTGCTGCGGAGAACAGAGCGCCCCGAAAGAAGGGAGAAAGACATGCGAGACAAACTGCGACATATGCACGTTAGTTTCTGACTCTGTACTCCGTACTCTGTACCGTTACACCCGTTGAACAGCCGGATTCCGTGTCTCCGATCCGAGGAGAAAGCTGGAATGAAGAAAAACATGGCGTTGCTCCATTTCGCAGTCTCAATGTATCCAATACTCCGTACAGCATCAATGTGCCCGGCGCCAAGTCTTCTGCAAAGGGCAGTGCAAAGTACCTCCCCCGTAAGCGGGAACATCTGCTGCATGAAAATCATTCCGTCGGACCAACTTGGAAGAACACTCGTCTTTCCTGTAAACCTTCCATCCCGGTGAATCGGGTCTCCAGGACGCTTTTAGATCGGTACATACGCAGACGTCATCACGCAACAGCAAGCGCCCGCGAGAAAAGGGCACAGCACAACACTGGCCAAGCAATATAATAACTTTTGTAAAATGACAACTGCAACAAATTCGGCACAGCCGCAGTACCAAGTTGGTCTTTATGGCTTTCGCGCAAATAGTATTGATTGTGATACAGTGCTCCAGATTTTCCCTTCTCCTTTTCTTTTCGAAGCGTCTCAGCTTAGAGTGAAACTTGCGGGTCACCGCGCAAGCCGACTTCGCGTTGAAAACAGTGGACACCCGAACTGCAGAGCCCCACGCTCTTCAGTTGTGATGGATGATCCTTGTTTTAAAGGACAAGGTACACACCCCTGTCACCACCGTCCAAGATCTGCTTCGGTATTTTCCAATCGGGCGACCGGTTCTGTGTACTGCGCACAGACTCCGGGTTCACGCATGTATCGGTGAACAGTTCGCTTCTACATATCCAGGTATGGTCGGAGACCCTCGTGCTCACTGACTGAGGTCGAAGCTGGCCGGTATTTTTTTGGGTTCTTGTCTCGATGATGCATGCCGAGGATAAATAACAGAATAGGAGTTGATATAGATTTCTTCGTACTGGCGTGCGTTTCTCATGGACGGCGTCAGAGCATCGTTGTGCACATATTTTGCTAAGAAGGGTTTTGAGCTCCATCACCGCATGCTGGTTCGATCGAAGGGGTACTGTTGAGGAGGAAATGCCATGCTCGCGCTCAAGCCAAAAGGGTCCCAGTCCTGATTATTGGGAAGCGAAGGCGTCATCGGCTGGAAAGGCTGTCCAGACATCGACGTCTGCTGACCACCATGCTCATGGTGCGGCGGTGGTGCTGTAAAAGTTGGCGAAAGTAGCATAGTGTGTGTTGTGTCGTCAGTAAAAACGACATTAAAACCGCGAGATCCTCCCGAAATTTCAAGTTCGGAATCATCCACCATTTCACTGTTATTGTCGTACTCGTGGTCTGTCATGATTCAAATTGTTAGTGTTTCCCATCATTCGTCCACACGTCTCTTGAAGAACGACTCACCCATCTGACCGGCCTGGTTTTGGAAGCAAGGTGTCGGGTAGAAGGAAGCGCCAGCGCATGCTACCGAACTGCGAGGTGTAGTGGCCTGCAGCACCGAGCTTCCGGGACCCTGTGAGGCACCAGTAAGAGACGAAATCTGCTGGCGGCCGAAACCTGACACAGATCCTCGCATGGAGATGCTGTCTGAAGGAGCGGGAGAAAAGGTTGAGCACACCGTGGTAGGTGAGCGGACGTGAGCTGATGCGATAGGGCGATTCTTGGGTGAGGTGGCTGACTTTCGGGCCTGGAAGCCAGCTGGCTCTAGCTTGTGTGCGCTGATTGCATTGGACTTGCGGTGGTTGTGATACTGCCGATTCATAATGGGCCTCTGGATGGTCGGCAGCTGTATAAGATTTTGCGGAACGTGTGCCGGGCCTAGATCCGGCCTGTCCGTCTTTGCCTGCAACTCGGCTTGAACATCAATGCCTAACGGAAAGAAGTCATGTTAACGTCTGCGTCGTCAATCGCTCGCACTCGTCAGAGCAGGAAGTAGTGACCTTTTTCGAGAAGGATTCGCTCCAGCAGCGAATTCTTGTACCGCAACATCAAGCACTCATCCGCAGCGTTTCGATGAGCGGCCTGCAGATTATGCAAATTGGATTCGTGAACGCGAATCGTTTCCTCCAACTGTTTGATGTACTCGGTCCGGCGCTCGCGAAAAGCGGCTTGAGCCTGACGGTTGCGCTGCTTGCGCTCCTCCGACGTTGCGTAGATCTGACGTCATGATGCCAGTCAGTGATGCGACTTTCATGCGGGGAAGTAAGACAAGAAGCAGTTGCCAATGGCGGATAATAAGGGTGTCGAGAAATTTGGAAGAGAAGGACAGGACCCATGAGGTAGGTGGGCGAGATAGCTAGGGCAGGGTGACTGGCGGGGAATTTGTATTGAATAAAGCGTGCAGAATGCTGGATAACAGCAAGTTGTTTACCGATTGTGCGTGCGTGCACTGTGCATTGGCTTATGTACTGGGGCCAGAAGAGAAGGTGAGGTGTGTGTGTGATGCAAGGGACGACATGGACGCCGGACATGATGACAGCGCGCAACAAGAAGCAAACGGGAGGTGTCGGTATGTGTGAGACTCACCGGCTTGCGTCCGCCCTTCCTCTTGGGTTGCTGGCCATCCTGGAGGGGGTTATTGGTGTTGGTGTTGGTGTTGGTGTTGGCCGAGGCAGGCGCAGATGCATTATGATCCCCCTCGATGGGAGAGTCAACAGAGTCATCGGAGGAATCGTCAGGATGCGGGGGCTCGGGCTTGCTGTCGACGTCGACGGACATGTCGTCGGCCATCCCAAGGGTCGCGGCGCAGGGCCTCTGCAAGATGACAGCCGCCGTGCGACAGCGCCCCGATCGCGAGGGAAACAAAACGATAAGCAGCGACGGCCAGCAGCGTCCAGCGTCAACGCGAGGCCGAAGAAAGGCGACAAGTCGGCGGCGAGTCGGCGGCGAGTGGTAGCAGCGATAGGATGAAGTCGGAGGCTCCTGTGCCGTTTGGGATAACGATCAAGATTCTGCTTGGTAGATAAAAGGGTTACAAAGAACTGTAGGTACTCTGGAGAGGCTGCAGTGGCGGGCCGGGGAGGCGTCTTTTGGTCTTGTGCTCGTCTGCCTTGGCACCTTCGTTCCCGAGAGGTTGCTGGATCAGGCGCCGGTTCTGTCAATGAAGTCGAGCGGCTGTGACGATAAGTACAGTAGGTTCCAACTCCGCAGCAGCGCTTTTATTAGAAGTCATGGTCTGTCCCGCGTCTGCCTCCCGGTTACCGTCTCCCGTGGTGGCCGACTCGCTGCAAAGATGGCTCAAAAGAAGAGCGCCCATAGAATCGTCGGCTCTTCTTCTTGCCAGACACATTGCCAAGCCGCACCCCCCGTCTGTCTCCGTCCGCCAGCATTAGCAGCATTATAGCAACATCAGCCAGCGTTCGCAGCATGCAGAATTTCGCAAAGCGTTCGCATTGATCCGTCCCGCCCACCGCTCCGTCGCGACGCTGCTGGGGAACCTTTCCTGGATCCTCATTCGCTGCACTCTGCGCGCTGCCCCACCCCCAGCTCTGAGCTCCCCAGTCCCGACTCCCCAGTCCCGACTCCCCCGTCCCCAAGCCGGGTGGAGCGACGTCTACGGAGTACGGAGTTAGAAAACCTCGTTTGCGATTCTGCATTTGGTCTGCGAGACACCTTCGTGGAAGCCTCGACTGTATCGACGAGAAGCCATGGACGTGTGCACGCCGCTGTCATGTTCCGCTTTCTAGCTTGGGTCCCGAAAAAGAAGCGTTGCGGGACAACATAGCGCGAGCTTTGGGGTCATGTGCCCGTCCCGACTCCCAACAGACCCGCGAAATCGTGGTGCCAATCCCCGCCATCCGTCTAACCGGGGGCCTCATTCGGGCTGCTCTGGTCTTGTCGGTCCCGGCCTTGTCCACCGACGCGTGACGGGCTTTGCATTTGTTGGTGTCCAGAATTGCAACAATCTCCGCCGTTGGGCCGTTCGAACACGGTCTCACACTGGCATACGATGGCTTCAAGTCGGCCAATCTACAGTACCCAAACGTATCACTAAGTGCCTGCGTGTTTTTTCCTTCCCATAGAGTCTTGGCCCGCCACTGCGTGTCCACGGGATCAATCTTGGGCAATTTGTGCGTCTGACAAACCTCGTGGAGCGAAGCTATGTTCGCTCACTCGTCAAACTGTCAGTCGGCTAATAAACGAGCATCAGACGCACACCTTCGGGCTTCATCAAAGTTGCACCTTGAGGACTTCTTCACGATCCACACCCCGCTTTTCGTACCTCATAGGCTATAACTGGTCTAGTCATGAGATGAAGTTCCTGCATCAGCGGGTATAACGAGTCGCGCGCTGTGCGGTTCCATGTCTCAGCTGGAATCGAGCATTCCGTTGAAAGGTGGCAGGCTCTAGCATTCGATATAGGCACATAGCCGCTTGTACGTACACTTGTATTTATGTACAACTTACGAGCCTGTATTCTGATTCCTGCCATTCTCTACAGATATTCGAGCCTCACATCAGCAAAAGACATGGCTTTATCGTAAAGGCACTACATATATATGCGTCGGGAAAGCCTCACGTGCGATCAATGAACAGTCCTCTTACTTCTATTCCGTACAGTCGGTGACGTTAGGTACCGAAAATTCGTATCCTCGCGGCGTCTCGGACTAAATAGGTAGGTAGGTAGGTAGGTATGTATGTATGTGCATGTAGGTACTGTACTGTCTGTATGTCTTGGTGTTGTCTGCGATTCTCTGTCAGCTACCCTATAGACAGTGCGAACATACAGTACGAACATTTACACACCGTGTGCAATTGCCCACCAAACGGCTGGCTTGTTGCACAAGTCTGGAAGCGAGTCCCACGTGAAGTAAACAAACACATGAACATCAACAAAGCCCCGTCCGTCCGTCCGTCATCAAACCAGCTTGCCCACTTGACATCATACGCGATCACGCGTTGTATTCCTCTGCTTCCCCTCCCTGGTCCGCATTGCGGCACGATTCAATTTCAATTTAACAGCTTTACAATTTCGTATCAACTACACTGGCTGCTGCATCGCCGAGGACGGCGCGATAGCTACCATCATGTCACCGCCTCGACGACGATCGGCCAGGTTGGCCAGTGTCAACGCTGCTAAGGTATACTTCTTTACTTCCAAGCCTCGTGCTGAACATCTTGAGGTATTCAAGCTCTCTACTGACCAGACGCACGTGCAGAACCGAGCCACTCCTGATCTGGCATCTGTCGCTGAAGTCAACGAAACGCCGTCTAGAAGATCGAGCCAATGCGTAACCGGAGACACATCTGTGCCACCGACAATACCAGAGCCCACTACACCAGTCTCCTCGGCCGTGAAGCCTCCCAGCAGCGAGATGCATCCAAGTCAATTTCGCCCCAGCACTGGTGCTCCTTCGTCAGCCCTCGGGCTCGGATTTTCCGACATTCCCAAAGATGGTCGAGGCCCCAACGGCTTAGACAGAACGCCTTCCAAGATCAGTGGGGTCCCTAGTTCAGACTTCACATTCCGAATTGGCCATGAAGCGATCGAAGCGAATCTGAACACTGATGCTCAACGTATGCTGCATGAGATTCGTGATCAAGCAGCCAAGATTAAAGCAACACTAGTGGCGGAACGAGAGGCCGAGGATCGTTTAGATGCTGGAGAGAGACGGATTGCGAGGCCCAGAGGCAAGGCCGGACGATTCAGTGCTGCTCACATGGCCGAGTTTAAGAAGATGGACTCAATTGAAGGCCACGCCTCTGCTTGGAGGGCACAAGAGGGCCGGTTTACCCCAGTCAAAGCTGTGAAGCGTACTCCATCCAAAGTCGATCTGGATGCCACGCCGACTTCTCAGAGGACTGTAAAAATGCGATCCACCGGCCCAGTGGACCAAGAAGAGTCTTTAAATGCACGACCGAAGCCCAGTCTCAAGCGGAAATCATCTGTGGCAAATCTCGACAGCGATCGCGACAGACCGGCAGTGATGAAGAGGCACAACGCGAACCACACACCAGCAAAATTCTCTACAGCTGCCAGAGCGCCACCGTCTACGTCTGCCGCCAAGAGAGTCAAGCAGCGACAAGATGATGATGCTGCCACGACGCGGCCCCAACCGCTTGTTGCCCCGCCGCTCAGCAAGCCAAACTCCGTTTTCTCTCGACTTGCTACAAGTCCTAAGAAGGTGCCGCTAGCTCTCTCACCAACGCGTACCAAACCATCAATCAAGCCCACGCCGTCACTAGTATTGTCACCCTGGAAGGCTAGTATGACCTCACCACCAAAGCATCCTTCGATGAGGAATTTGACCTCCACGGCCTCAACAGGTGCCGAACTGAAGCGCCGCATTATCAGCCCCCGGAGCTTTGGCAAAGCCAGGTCTATTCTGGGAGGACCCAAAAGCTCATCCAAAGATGCTAAGAGCGCTATACCGGCCCCTCAAGTTTCACAGACCCCAGATGCACCAAGAGTCCAGAAGGAACTGCTCCCCGTCCCTTTCACGACTCCCCGTCGCGTTTTGAAACGAGTGGCTTTCACGCCTGATGTTGTCTCAACTCTAAATGCTCAAGACTCGCCTTCTCCACACAGGGCTAGCAACATGAAGCTTCGCCCGGCATTGAGAACCATTGAGACGAACTACGCAGCACTCGACGAGGTTCTAGCCCAACCAAGTCCTAGCCACTCCATTTACCCAGATCTTTCCCCCCTGAAACACCTGCTCGCTAGTCCCGCACGTCGAGCGGGTGCGGCATCTCCCTGTCGATCAGGCACATTTACCTTTCGAAGCGATCACACCATTAAATTCGCTGATCCAGCCTCCGCTGGCTTCGGAGCGTCTCCCGGCCAAAGTGGTGTACGGCACGTTGGTGGCTCTGCTGGCACCCAGAACATACCGGGTAGTTTTCCGGATCCGCCAGCATCGCCGAGCTCCGACCCGAACAAGGAGAACCAGGCTCCATCGTCGTCAATGAAGGTGCTTTCTGGCACAGCCCACGGCATGCAGAACAAGAAGCGTCATCGTGCTATCTCGGAGGATGACGATTTCGACAGCCCCCGTGCGGCCAAGAAGCGGAGGAATGAGAACGTGCCCGAGGGTCAGGACTTACTTGCGCCTAGGCTTGCTAAGGCAGGCATAGGGAGTGCCACAAATGGTAGGGTGAATGGCCTTGCGCGTTCGCCTAGAAAGGGGCTGATTGATCGTACGCCTGGGCGGAGTGTGGTTGGTACGCCTGCTAGGGCGAGCCCGACGAAGAAGGTGGGGAGTTTGAGTATGGATCGTCTGAATATGCTTGCTCGGCCGAAGAATCGTGCCTAGGGCTGATGCTTGCGTGCCGGAAGTGGAAAGAACATCCTGTGTAGGGAGCGTTTGTGTTTTGTGTCGTTGTTGGAGCAGCATATCGCACATTGCCAGTAAGTGCCGCCGCTTGGCCTGTTTTGTTAGATCGTTGATTAGGCCACGCTAGTGAGGGGGATACAGGGACTCGGCGTTGGCTCTGCTTTTTATGCTTGTAATGGATGTTGGGCAGAGTAGAGGGGGGTTGAGTGAAAAGTGAATACAGAGGCTGTGCGAGTTTTGTTACTCTTGATTTCATGTCAAGTTCGTTGGGCCGTGTGTAGAAATGAGCTTTGAATTTCTTACATAGAACGTGATTTGGTTGCTCTTTGGATTGAGATAGGCCTCGTTACTCTGCAGACTGTGTTTGCAAATGATACATCTTGTTCTTGTTGCGCTATAGAGATTGAGCGCGTTGCTCTGTACAGAGACCAGCCTCGACTGCGATAAGGCTTCCCTATTATATGCTGACGAAGTGATGGTCAAAAAGGGGAGCTCCTTCCTCACCTAAGTCCTCATGGCTACTCCATTATTTGCAAATTGCAGGTGCACGATCGAAGCGTTGCCTTGATTCAACGGAGCTCAGTTTCTTCTGTTGCCAAGATATCGACTTTGAGATGCATTCCGCTCTTTTCTTTCACTTTTAAACTTTTGTCAAAAAAGCATCTTCCACTCATGATTCTTTCATTTCGACGCTTATATTCTTCAAAAGATTGAGTCCAACATCATATCATTCTCACAACAATCAACACAGCTCACAACATAGCTCACAACATTGATCACAACATACATTACATCATCTGTAACATCATCCATGACAGCATCCATCATAGCATCGTCATTCTTTGAGCGGGCTCTTTCCACTGGTATACAATTTCTCTCGCTTTCCGAGAACAAAACGCAAACATATCATGACTTCACGTGCACAGTTTGAGCCTGATGTTTTCACATGCACTTTCTGCTACCGTCTCTCGGCTCAAAAACCTCGTATCCTCGGACGCTCGGCGCGGCTCACGTGCGCAGAATGCTTCTCTGTCGTCATCGACCTCTCAATCTGCTGGGCATGCGGGGAGATGGTGCTCCGAGAAGCAGACACCGTGAGTTTGGGGTGGTGTTTCTGGCATCGGTCTTGCTACGGCTGCTTGCTCTACGGGAGCCGAAAGCTGTGCACGGGGGTGCTGGACTCGGCGCATACGGGAACCGAGGCCAACAGCACCAATCAAGATGCTAATAATGAGGGCCAGAAGCGTGGGGTAGAGATGCTGCAGGCACCTCTTTGCACGTTATGTGCGGTCGAGTGCGAAATCGATTCACTGGACGAGCATGGCATTCGTCAACGGGGACTCAAGAGAATCGATGTCGTGGACGGGGGGGTCACGAGACGTCGATGGATCGAGAAGTCTCGGCAGATGAGAGGGGAGAAACGCTGGCCGTCTGATGCGAGGGATGATGAGCGGTTGGGGCATGACCGCGAGGATCGACAGGAGAAGGGAGAGCAACAGGCGACGACAGCGGTTTGGGTGAACATGAATGACCCCATCAATGGACCTTCTTTCCGACCATATCCTTCGAAGCCTCTCCCGTCACACATGCAGCATGGTTTCGGGTACGAGTATGAAACTCATGAAGCTCTAGTCACTTTTGACTTTCCAATGGGAAAGCAGGGCAGAGAGTCTCCTCGCGGCGTTGAGCGAGCGGAGAGGTGGCAGAGACATACAGAGCCATGGCGTACTCCGTAGTTGACTCCTCCTAATGAACGATGCCTGATGTTTTCTTGCAACTACACATGTGAGTGTCCTAGAGTTCAGTTGACAGTGCACGTGATGGAAGGCAGTAATACATGAGCTTTCTACCTAGATGTGTTCATAACTTCATCCGCATGAACGGATAGGTATTCAAAGCAAGCATACAAGTCGCGGTGTCACATCAACCAGAGCTGATGAGGTCGAGAATCGAGATGGCTCAGCAAAACATGGCTACCAAGACGTCGCTTGATTGGCCAGAGATGAAAACGGGGACCTGGGCTGGAAATTGGAATGCGCTGCCAGCGGGTGTGCCCTGCGTGGCATAGATTTGGTAGTGCTCTGCATACAAAATGGCTGGACGCAGCTAACAGAAGCGGCGCGGAGCCCTAACAGAGTCCACCACAAAAAAATACGGAATTAAGCGAAAAGGTGGGCCGAGGGCGATGGCGGGCATTCGGCGTTCAGCTGTGCTGGATGGAGCCTGGAGCTGGTCCTCGTTGTCGCTGTGGCTGACGACGTGCTTGCCGTTGTTTCCCTCTGTAGGCACAATTCTGCACAGCGAACAACGGCAGAGCGCGCAGAATCTTCACATTGCCATCATCACACTTTAGCCCACACAACAGTCTACGGTGCTTCAGCCACTCCTCCGAAGAGACTTTTGCGCGCTTAACCCTCTCCGAGGTCATGTCATCTTAAGCACTTCCCGCTTCCTCCACAAGTAGCATCCGAACCGCCGACACCGACAATTCCAAGTCGCCGACTCACAAAAGGCCATCACGATGTCCCAGGTCGCTTCTCAGGTATGCTGAATTGCTGAACTTTCTTGTTGGTTGTGCCCGCTCGCCATTCGCATCCAACACCTTCTCGTGGCCCCCATGGACCCTTGGTGGTGCTGGACTCGCTGATGTGCAACTCGTGTCGATCCATCATCCTGTTCTTGACCCATCTTCAAATTGATCCTGCTTTCATCACGTGTGGACGGTCCATTGCAATGCTGTTGCTGTCTCTGCTGCATCTGCAGGTGCGCCATGAGCTTGACAACTTTCTAAAGCCATGTCCACTTCTACAAACCAAATTCACCTCGACGAGAGAGCTAACAACCTGACTGTGTAGAATCGTTTCGCCTACTTTGGTATGAACACTACCTTCAAATCCTCGCCGAGCGCTCGATGATCACGTCTCCCCTGGCCGTTCTGAATCTCAACGACGCCCGGATGACCGAGATGTCTCGTTCGCGACTTCGACCTTGTCCCTCTCAACTAACGCAATGCCGCAACATGGACAGGCAACGACGACGATGGTGAGGAAAAGCCCACTGTCCCCGTCAAGACCGTCGACAAGGCTCCCGCCCGTAGCAACAAGCGCAACGTCGAGCCCCAGGCTCCTGCTGCTCCCGCTGGCGGCGCTGGCGGCCGCCGCGGAGCTCCCCGCGGGAATGAAGGTGGTAAGTTTGGATATACATCCTCTGCCAGGTTGTCTATGGCTAGGATATTCTTTTTGTCTCCCTCAAAACAAGAATCCGAGTGGCACCAGGAACATCAGACACTGACGATGTTGGCAATAGCTTTCCGCGACCGTGGTGTCGGCAGCGACCGCAACCACGCCCGCTCTACCGAAGAGACCCCTAGAGATGGCCCTCGCGGTGGCCATGGTGCCCGCGACCGAGGTGGTGAGTCTTTCTTGGAGTCCTGAAGTCTAGCCTGGCGGCGAGATGCAGGCCATACACGAGGCCGCTCGCTCTCACTTGCTGCAAGTACTAACAAGTCCTTTGGTAGGCCGTGGCTCTCGCCGCCCCCGTCAGGGCGACGACCGTCACTCCACTCGATCTGGCGCTCACACGTATGCTGCTCACCCTTGACCTGTCCCCAACGCGTGCCACGTGTGCACACCCAACATGACTCCAAGTATACTAACAAATCTGTCGCCTTTAGTGGTTCCGAGAAACAGACTGCTTTCTCCTGGGGCGCTGTTGAGGGCGAAGCCGAACTGAACGACGAGGAGGCTGGTGAGGCTATGGCTCAATTAGAAAAGAAGGATGCTTCTGCCGAGGAAGGCGCTGCCGAGGAGCCCGCCGAACCCGAGGACAAGAGCATCTCCTTTGCTGACTACCTCGCCCAGCAGGCTGAGAAGAAGGCCGCTCTTGAAGCTGAATTCAAGGTCCGCGAGGCCAACGAGGGTAGCAAGCTCGACAAGAAGTGGGCCAACGCCAAGGCTCTTGAGAAAAACGAGGACGAAGAATTCATCGCTGGCAATTACGGCAAGAAACAGCGAGAGCGTGAGCGCAAGGTCAAGCAGACCCTTGAGTTTGACCCTCGCTACGTTGAGAGCGACCGCCCCGCCCGTGGTGGCGGCCGCGGTGGCCGTGGCGGACGTGGTGGACGCGGTGGTGAGCGTGGCGGCGACCGCAGCTATGGAGGCAACTCCCGCGGCGGACGTGGCAACGGTCCCGCTCCCATCAACACCAAGGACGAGTTCGCCTTCCCCAGCCTTGGCGGCAACTAAAAGATTGCCCCAAAACAAGAACTCGGCGTCCCTGCGGCGGCCGACGCCTGGGCCCGGTAATTTTGACGTATACATACTGCCGAAATACCCATCCCACCCCCGTACGGCTTTTATATGTGTTAACGTGGATAATGTACCCAAATAATATCAAGAGAAGAAGCCCCCCTATTTCGAGTATATGTACGTGTCAGTGACCGTCTCCCCTTTTGCGTCCTCCTTGCCAGATGAACAGGGGCAAAGAAAAAGAAGAAAAAACAACTACCAAGGCGCTTCAAGTTTTTGGTCAGAGGTAGATGGACGAAGAATGGAAACTATTTTCAAAGGTTGAAGTTTGGGGGTTCTTTGTTTGATATTTTTTTTTTCCAGATCAGATCTGGGCTTTTGTGGTCAGATACGTTGTGTATGTGAGGGT
>SRPQ01000087.1:0-51868 GCA_018360075.1 Claviceps cyperi | reverse complement strand
TCCATCGCCGCGCGCAACAGCGCATTCATCTGTCCATAGTACGCGACGAAACCACGCAAGCGGCTTGTCACGATACTTGGAGTCTTAGTTGGGCATGTTCTTCAGTTAAAAATGCGCGCTGTGCGGCTTTGCGATGCATGACTCCCTCTTTCTTGAGGTGTCGTGCAATTTTGTCCGTAGAAACATGAGGGGCGCATGTTTCCATAAGCTCTCTAGTTGTAGTGAAGGGTTTTTTTGGTTTATGTATGCCTGAGTACGTCGCATATCATGTTTCGATAGCTTTTTCGCACGTCCTCGCCCTTTCCGTGAAATCCCCCAGTCTTGATTTTCCTGCGGTAAGGGCTGACCACACGCGATTCCTAGTGCGTGGTGTCGAGTGTTTTTTGAATGGTTTTAAAGGGCGTTCTGACGTCTCCATGACTGCTCAAAGATGATGGGTTGGTTTGTGAATGAAGGTAAATTGACGCGTCGCGTCGAAAAGTGGAGGACGTTTTGTGTTAATTGTGCGGGGCCACTGTACATATTGAAACTCTAATGACAGCCAAAAAAGATAGGGAAACCTTAAAAAGGTGGGGGTTGGGGGAGAGGGAGGAGACCGGGCCCGGGGGTTGCCATCTCGGAAGTGAAACGGTGCCTTCAGCAAATTGGACTCGATTTGATTTTTTGCTTGTCTTGAGTCTTAAGTCTTGACAGACTGGATGGCCGACATCAGCGAGAGGTTCGGTCTTCGTCTAGGATAAGTTTCCGTCGGCGTTTTGCGGCCATCGACGCTGCAAGACTACGGACATTCGGGCATTCCAGAGGTTCGGAAGCCAATCTGGCCAATCTGGGAACGGAGATGATCGTGACTTCCGTTGATTGGTCAAATTGGAACCCGGACGGATCAATCGGCACCGGAATGGAGGGCACGACGGGGCTTGGCCGTCTGTGTTGGAAACCCGCTTGACGTGCTTCGGAGGCTGTGCAAGAGCACCCAGGAGCAGACGATGGGAGGCCGGGAATAAACATTGCGGCGGCCGTTTGCGTCTGTCTGCGTCTCTGTGCGTCTTCTTTTTTCAATTATAAGTTAACGTGCATTGCATGTTGGTATGGAGTACGGAGTATGGGGGTGGAGAAGGGGTGTGTGCTACTGGCGACCAGGGAGTCGCCAAGACGGTTCGAACGGCATCCTCGACAATGCCAAGCCTTTTAGCCTGTACAACCAGGGCCCTTGTCAATCTTTCTACATATTTTTTTTCTTCAGTGGCCCGGGCACGCGGCACCGCTGCTTGGTCACCGAGTACAGTGCGGGTTCTGTGTGTACCGCGTCGCACTATCCTTTTAAATGTGTATATTGTACTCCGTACTTGGTACAAAGTGGTCAACCTACCTTTGTATTTCCCATTTGTCGCCAACGACAGCAACGACAATGACGATCTATGACAACTGCGGAACCGCAACCTTGAAGCATACGCCGCTGATTTTGTGATTACGCTCAATAAATTGTCATCAGAGGGCCTTATCTCCATCGTCTTTTGTACGCGCTTGCTGGTCTCTGCCCGCGAACACTGTGCAATCTGCAGGTTGCATGCCAAGACCAGTGGCTTGCAACGCTTAAATTCATGCTTAAAAGCGCGACTCACAGTGGACGAAATGAGGACCAGTGCCGCCGACTCACCCGTCATGGACCTTGGTGCTCCATATTTGGCCCAATTTCATGTGTGCGACCACCCCGCTGTCATGCACATGCACATGCAGTCTTGCGCCTATCTACGCAATCGTCATTCTTTTGACTTGTCTCTCTCTTGGAAGTTGTAACTACGAACGATACCCAGAAGGGAAAGCAGAGCAGTTACATTCGTAGAGCCAACGCCGGAGCGATTGACTCTGTCAAGTGGAAAAGCGGGTCGCTGGAAGGGAAGGAGAAAACTTAGTGAAGAGATGAAGGATTAAAAAACAGTGTCAAAGGAATACAAAACTTGTGAAACGGGATTCTATATTTCCGCATAAAAAGGAGAGGAAGAGAGAAAGAGAGAGACGCTCTGCAACCCCTTGGCAAGCAATGTCAGACCATGTGCTTACTATGGTAGTGTAAACAAAGACCCTATCAGACTTGTCACCTTTGTCTTGTGTCTTGATGCCCAGGACAATTCATTTTCGATCTACATATGTATGTACACCCACGGAGACGAAGATCGCGAAGCGAGAAAGAAAAGAACGACAGTGAGTCAAGTTTCAACCCGCTTGACTAAAACAAACCCTCGGCTTGGAAAATGCCCGACCGCTGCGCATCACTTGTGCCGCAAACAAAAGGCCGTAGGTATCATGGATGCGACGGAAAGTTGACTTTCCGGATACCTACATATGCAGGTATGGAGTGAGATCGGTTGAGATTCGACGCCAATGCGGAATGGCGAGCTCAACTCTGCTTCTAATAAGTTCTGCTGTACGGAGGTATACATACACGCTTTGCTACCTCCCTCTTTGCTACTTTGTCATCTCTGATGCCGTCGGAGCCGGCTCGGCGTAAGCCCCTTCGACGTCATATGCACCCGCTCGTTTAGCCGCTGGTTGATAAAATCTCCGCTTGAGGCATCTTGCTCAGTTGAGATCCGCCGATTTGCCAAGATACCTTGGCCAGCCATGGCGTGTGAGTTGACTGCTAATCCCACTTGTAATGATCCATGCAACGCCCGGAATGCAAGGGTCCGGTAAAGTACATGCATAAGGTTAAACCGCATCCCTGTACAGAATGTACTGTAGGTACTCCCCATGCAGGTACATATGTACATATGTTGCTCGCACAAGCTCACACACCAACATGTACAACTACCTACCTAATGGATGACGCAACGGAGCCACAACGATGATTCCACTAATATACTCCGTACACATGGCCTGCTCCGTACGGCAGAGGACATTCGACTGACTCTCCCCCTGAACAACATCAGCACATAACTCCCTCCGTACGTAGTCGTAGCCTCACAAGCTCCCAGCGGGCAGAGAAACGGTGCAGGGAGAAACAAAACCGGCAAGCCAGTCAGTCAAAGATTCATGCTTATATCTCCCCTCTGCTGCATGATTGTGTAATGTGTATGCGGTTACCGATTTGTGACATGTTCCCTCTAGGCCTTTGTTTCGAGATATGTCACCGACCGTTTGCTGTGTGTCGAGTTGAATGGCGCCCGGGTGGACTGCGTGCCGAGTTACCCGGATACCCTTCGCTCGCTGTCAAGCGGCGAGATCACCAGCACACGGAGAGGACGGTGTGCTCGGTAATACGAGCCAATATGGCCAAGGGCGTCTTGCCTTTGCTTGGGAAGTCGATACATATTTTGTACCCCTTGGTGTTTGTCGTCATCTTCCCGTGTTCCCCCTGCTTGCCATTCTTTCTCTCTCAACACACACTCTTCTCGCGGCTGTGTCTGATATGTTCTTTGTACCACGGACAGAAGTTCGAGGTCACGTCCTGTGCTCGCAAGCATCCCTCACAAGTTACAACACTTGGTCACGAGAGTAATCACACTGCACGCTCACAACTTGTGCCTCGACATTAGCCGCGTTTGATATTGCAGCTCTCCGCTGTTTCTATCGGATAGAGCGTGCCGCGAGTTACAATTTACGTCCATGCACATTTGTACTCCATACTCTGTAGATTGTAATGGAATACACCCCCCTGGTTTAGAGACTGTTGAACGGAGACACAGCTAAGGGCCCACATCTTTACCATGTAGGTACACCGTACGTACAACAGCACACGACGCCTATATATAGGCACATAGTGGTCAGTAACAAATAGGTATACGACAAACACGGCAAGGCTAAAGACCCTGTAGTTCATACGAAATGTTCTAACAAGCATACATACCATACCAACAAAGGGGATGAGAGCGCACTTACCCCGTATTTCCGGGGTAGTACGTCGTTGGCTGGCTGAACCTCGCTCCTGGGTGGATTTGTAATATAAGGATCTGCCTGTTCCTGGATTAGGGGCTCGTCTTCTTTCCTTTTCCGGCACGAGGGGAGAATCGAGTCCACCACCAAGGTGCCGAATTACCCACGAAGACGGCCCACGTTCTGCTGCATGTTGTGTTCCAACTTCTTGGTGTTTCTTGTGCTTCTTGAGTCTTGACGGCAAGGAAGGTGTGTGGTCAGTTGTCGGTGCGACCCTGCATCTGCGTGCTGCATATCCGTATGCACCTCTGCGTCACAGCAGACAAGTTGACAAGTTACAAGTCAGCCCGACTTTCTCTCCTTCTCTGCCTCTATAATGTGCATAGTTATAGTACCTACGTAAGCACAGACTCAGTGAGCGCATAGACGTGGTTGTGCCGGCGAAGGGCAGACAGATTTAAGCTTAGCTTCAATCCTTCTTCCCACCTTTATTTTCTTTGATCGCGTCCCACGTCATTGCCCCCCCGCACGGATTGTCGACACTCGAGGGGTTTCCTCAGGGAGATGTCGCAAAGAATGCGCAGACGGCAAAGCTTGATGTACATATTATGGTGTCTGCAAGCTGATTCATCAAGAGGCTTGCTACGGAGATGATTGGTCACGCGTGCCGCTGGCGCGCAGAGCAGAATTTGCGCGCAGGCGCATCGCGGATTCGCGGCAGCGCGTGCAGCGCGTGCAGCGTAAAGTTAAGAGTAGGTAAGTTCTGTCTTCTCCGCGCCCGACTCCGCAGGTCTATGGTCGACAAAGTCTATGACTACAAGCGCGGAGAAGAAGCTACGGATGTATGAACGGTGAACCAAATGACAGTGGTTCCAGCGCGCCTCATTGGCTTAGAATGACCGTGTTTTTGCTTGGCATGTGCTTTCTGCGACCCTGTACCTGTCTGAAGACGTCAGGTTGTCTTGGCCTTTTTCTTTATTATCCTCGGCATCGTGTGCGTGTGCACCGCGCTTTCTTGGCTCGAGCGATCGGCACGGGCCCCCAATGCAGTGCTGCCTGCCTCAGTTCCAACTTCTCTTGCCTTTGCCAATGCGATGGATGTGGCTTTGTGGCCCCCCTTAACTGCGCTTTATCTCCGGTCAACACTGGATGCTGGCTGAACTATCCTTCCCCTTCTTGTTACCCTTGTTACCGTCCCGCGGTGCCAATGTTTCCAAAATTCGCCTAAACGCGAGAAATTTGAATGTTGTGCGAGTTGTGCGAGTATACGCGCTTTAGCTGGTGAGGTGTTGATCTCACCAAAGTCAATTGAATCTCTAGTGTCAGCCATGGGCACCACAACATGCCAGCCACTGTGCCCCCCCGTGTCTTCTAAGTTCTAGCCCTCTCCAAGCGCAGTCTTGCAGCTCCTGCGTACATGTGTAGTAGGTAATCATCTCGGTGTTTTTGAGACATTCTGTTGCATTTACCACCAGACGCGTTGCTACATATCGCCAAGCTTCTTTGCTGCCCGTACAGGTGACCGACGTACAGGATGACTTGCGAGTTATTTACATACCACAAAGGGCATTCACAAGTAAAGCTTCTTTGGGGCAGCCAGCTCAGACTAGGCTCAACAAGGAAGAGCAAAAGCTGGTTCAGCGAGGCCCGCAATGGCATCCCGGAGGACACATGTTGGGTGCATGGAGAGCGTCCAAATCTCCGGTTATTTATACATATGCATGTTCGGCCAACTCGTCTCTTTTGTTGCCTTTCCGCAACTGCACCACTTGGCGATCGTCTGACGATCGAGTTGGAGATTGCTGGGACATCGCAGGCAGGCACGAACTCACACGCCCCCCTCCTTCCTTTGTTAGACGCGCCCCCCCCCGTCCCCGCCATCGCCCCATTGCTGGCTCCAAGCATTCAGACCCTGGCTCCCATCAGCTCTAGGTACAATTCTGCTTGAATCAGTATGTACTAATGTATGCACCCTTCTCGGCTCCACGGCGCCGAACTTGACCATAGGGATTTGGTCGATTTCAATGTTCCATGCACTTTTGGATCGTCGCCTTCAGCCCCCTTGCTTGCTATGTCACGCAGAGCGCCGTGCCCCAACCTTATTTCTTCTGAGCTAATCCGCCTCTTGTTCTTGAATACGTCTCCTCCAAATTTGGCAAGTCTTCAGGGTCAGTCCATCGAGCTATCTTCACGTTGTCGACAACTATCTTCCAGCCGTTGAAGTTCTGTCCAGCCCTGCTTATGCTTAGGCTTAGTCCATCAGCCCGCTCAGTATCATCACGGCAGTCTCGCCATCATCGAATCTCTCTCAATCCCAAGATAGAACTCGCGGCCTATATCTCCCGCGCCAGGTCAGCCAAAAGCGAACGCCTTCTCGCGGTTGTCGATCATCTTGCCGCAATTCATAATAGGTATGCTCACTCGCGAAGGACTCATGGATCGGGACTCCACCGACCACCGTAGCTTATTCCTTGTCTCCTTTTGTTACATCTTCAATACGGCCGATCCAAGTGCTTTCATGCGCCTTGTCGAAAGGAAGCGGTTTTCGCGAATAGCACGATACCACGAGCATAACGCGTTGGAGGGGAAGTCCCCCGACGCCATGCTACTACGTACGTACGCAAGAACAGCACAAGCACAAGCACAAGCACATGCACATGCACATGCACATACACATACACATACACATACAGATGCATATATACACAGCTGAGGATAACAATTCTGAGCTTCAATCGCTCTTTTTACGAATTTTCATTCCCAGTCTCATCATCTCCACCCACGAAACTTTGACTTCGAAACACAACGAGACTGTCTGACCACGGTGGCTGACCGAGAATAGTTGCATCATCAATACTATCCGGTTGGAGACGGTCTTGACCTCATAAATCGGCCTCAGTTGCTCAGCCAAAACCAGACTAGCCTGCGAGAGAGTCTCAAAAAGCTCTGCGAGCTTGCTGAACTTGATTTCTGGTGCTCGCCGCACCCTCTACATAGACCCAGCCGGTGTAAGACGTCCTGTGAAAGCAGGTACGGTGAGGTAGTTTAAAACGGAGCTGATAAGCTCCGACAAGATGGAGACGTACCATGGCTACGTGCGTACTCCTACCGATGCCATCAAGCTATTTGAGGCCTGCCGCCTGGGACTGTTGCCCAGGGTACAGCGTCGACTTTCAGAAAAGGAGAGACAATCGATACGCTCCGGATCCGTGTTTGTATGGGACGAACGGGAAGCTGGCATGAGAAGATGGACAGATGGTAAATCATGGAGTGCTAGCCGAGTATCCGGTAGTTTCCTGACTTACCGTGAGATGGAGGGCAAAAGGGGAGGCGGTTTCGGAACTGCACGACGCGGCAACGGTAAGTCGTCTGACTCAGGACGCGGAAGCGATGAGGACCACGATGACGGCGAGCCGGAAGGGTACCGATACAAGGCCGACGGTTTGATGAAGCAATCATTCAGCATCACCACTTCCTCGGGCCAGCATCTGCATCTCATCTCCTACTATTCGCGCCCTCAACCTGGTCAACCTGAATTGCCACAACCCAGCTCAGATTCTGCACTGAGAGCCGTCATGCCGCCAAAGGGCATGTATCCGGAATCGAGCATGGGTGAAAGCAATCAGACGCCTGCATTCACACGAACACCAATGCAACAGCCCTACTTGATTGCTCCTCATCACCACGCCTCTTCTCATCTGGCTTACACCCATTATCCTCAACATACCTACGTCTGGCCCCCCTCGCCCGGTGCGACTCCTCCGTTTACTCATTATATGCCTGCACCATATCCTCATGCCGCCCCAGCGCACGCTTTTCCGCTGCCTCCGACTCACGCGCCTCACGCGCCTCACGCCCCACCTCAGATGCCACCATACGATCGGCCCTCATTACCGCCGCTACAACACCCGCAACCAATCGCGGCTGCTCCGCTGCCTCCGCATCGCACAGGCCCATCGCCTCCGGAACATACCGATTCTCCTGGCCATAGGGACTGCCATGGCGCCCATAGGCCACTACCAGCTCTCAGCTCGGTTGCGGGGTCCACTCCTCGTCCTGCTGTGATGACGCCTCCAACGCGGGAGCATAGCATGACACCGCCCAAGATGAAGGATGAAAATTCCACGAACAGTGATCACCAACACTCAATATTTCCCAGTCTGCTTCATCCTTCGAGTGAGTCTGCAACAAGAACATCTGCGAGCAACATGCGTGGTCGGTCGCACAGTCCGCGGACGACTACGTTGCCCGAGAAGTGCGCTCTGAGCGAAGATACCCGGGCATTGAGAATGCTGGATCGAAAGTTTTGTCTCTAGTCTGGGCAGCTATCCAAACACGACAGGGAGCTTATGAGCAGGGCTTCTTGTTTCTTTCGATTCAACCACTACGTGTATGATGTTGCCTTTCATTTCTTGCTCAAACTTTTCACCTATCGTTAAGACGCCCAAGGTGGCCTTTTTTAAGCGTTTGTCTAATAGTTTTATACCAATGGGTGGAGTGAAGGAGTGTTTCAATGACTATGGTTTCTTTTATGCAGGGACTAGGGCGAGCATTCCCCGGAGGTATCAAGAGTCAAGACTTCATCCATCGATGGTTGACTTTGAATGAATGCCCCAGGGAGGATGAAGTGGGTCCTTGTACATACTTTTTTTCCGGCTTTCTTACAGATGAAGCAAGTATGACGATATTCAGGGCGATGAAAAAAAAACCTATTTGGCTTCTATGGCCTTAAGACTTGGTGCTGTAGTCGCCTATGCTTGTCTTGTGGCTATGTGCATGGTTGTCATTTGCGATTCTGATGGGATACCAACGAGATTGGCCAATGAGCTTTGAGGGGCCACCGACGGCGGTAAGGAAAATATACTTTTTTTGACATCAAAAGCGACTACCTCGTGAGTCGTGGGTGTAACCTTTTGAGAAGAACACACACTATCCCATTGACGGTCTTATAAAAGTCAAGACTCGCTTCAGGTCACTGACAGGGGCTGCAACCAATCGTGCCGCAGCAGCATGATGAGGAAGACATAGGTCCTACTGCATACCTAATTGGCGCAGTGCTAGAAGTATTCGGCAATTTTCAAGCGACAAAAGTTTTCGAACACTCCACATGTTACTCGAAGTCACGATCGTCGAGCAGGGGGGAGGTGTGGAGCACGTGTCCTGAAGCGAGTCTTAAGACCTGTCAATGGAAATACCTACCTAGGTATCTAGTGGGTGACACAAGCCGAGTACTTGACCTTAGTCGAGCACCCAAAAAATGTGGGCGAAAACTCTAACTCTCACCAATGTATGTTCGTCAATTTTCGTCGCCCAATATCTCCACGTCTGCGACAATTGATCACCTGTTTTTTTTTGGAGGCCGAATCAAGCATCTACTAAGACTACATATTTAGAAAGGGCTCCCACTATATCTAGATAGAGGGTGCGACTTGCCGAGAACAGGACCCTTTTTCTGAACACGGCGGGAATACTTCAGTTTGGATGGGGACGAAAGAACAGGCTGGGGTCGTCAATTGCACCGAATCATAGACACATCAATCCGCACTTTGGAACTCATGGAAGTGCGCATCACTAGGTAGTCTTAGTACATAGATACTAAATTCAGCTTTCCAACAATCATCCGATCAATCGTCGCAGAACAGGGAATATTGGACGACGAAAATCGACGAAAATCGGTGAGGGCTGGAGTTTTTTGCCGATTAAGGTCAAAGTACTCGGCTGGTGTCACCCACTAGATATACCTAGTGGGTGTCCTTTTCAAAAGGTTGCACCCACGAGTAGCGCGTTTGTGTGAAATGACACATTGTCCTCTTCTTCTTTTTCTGTTACATACTATATTGCATGCCGTGGAAGTATAAATCGTTGGGTGACGTGTCATTGAAGCTTGAATGGAGACGACGCTGAAGAGATGAAGCTTACCGGAGGGATAGGAGATACTGGGATGGGGATGGGGAGGGTGTGCGAGAACAGATAACCTATGGGAAAAGCACGCTTATGTGTGAAGCGCGTGAGAACTGACACTAGGTAGGGGGCCGAAGGCGGTGCGAGTGCGGGATACATGCTGATACATGCTGATACATGCTGATACATGCTGATACATGCTGATACATGCTGATACATGCCTAGGTCGGGGTGTGTCACTTGTGTGATCTGTGATTCCTGGAAACGGATACCGTGTGGGTGATCCCTTGATCCAAGCTTGGAGTCGGTCTGAAGTCGTTGACCAGCGAGAACAAAGCGAGTCAGCGAGGCTATGAGACATGAGATCATTTTTGTTTCGTTGCCTCTAACGTATTCTATCATATTGCTCTTTTTTTGGCAGCATTGCATATTGGCTCGTACCATGTCCATGTAGTCCATCCGGTACTATTTCATCATTCAACAAATTGCGAATCGTTTACGCAAGTTGGATCAGAACATCCCGTTGGCATGCCGCATTATCTGCAGACTGCTTTCAGTCCATCTTGATGGCCCGCTTCTTCAACACGGCCGAATGTTCATTCAGGCCGTTAAAGTCGTGCGCATCTAGACACGCCTGCCGGCTGAGCATGACGGCGCCTTCCTCGCCCCCTGTCCGGTCTCTCATCTCCGTTTCGTAGGCATCGATACCCGTCGGGAGGGATAGCTCCCGCGCGTGAATCTTCTTGAGCTGCTGCACGAGCTTGTACGCGTCGAGCATGCCGTGGTTGGCGGCTTCGCCCCTGAACATGGTCATGGCGTGGGCTGCGTCGCCGACCAGCGTGACGCGTCCTTGGCGATTATCCCAGTCAAGGCATGGCCAGTCCTGGATGCCCATCTCAAGAATCGGCGCCGTCTTGGGGATGCTATCGACGGCGCGGCGGAGAAGGGGATGAAAGTCTCGGGCACGGCGCTTCATCTCAGCAATACGGGCAGCTGGGGCGGCTGGGACCTCATCTTGGGGTCCTTTGAACATCCAGGAGATGATGATCTGGACTCGGTAGCGCTCTTCGGCTGTGCCCTGGGTGCCGTTGACTGCGGGTGTCTCCATCATGGATACCCAGAGGAAATGGCCGGTGATGGGGTGGCATCCTTGGAAGAGAAGGGGGTCAATGTCGCGGAGGGGCTTGACCTGCTCGGGCGTCATGTCTACCGCCACGCCTACAAGCCGCACCGGGAGCGCGTGGTTGTGATGGGCTTCTGGCACGAGGAACTTTCTCGTGTCAGAGTTTGATCCGTCGGCGCCAACAAGTAGGCTTCCGTTGGCGGAGGAGCCGTCAGAAAACGTCACGCGCACGAGGCCTCCATCTGCTCCTATCTCTCCCTCTTTTCCTCTCTCTTCGTCTGATAACACTTGCACGTCGCGAAGTCGCTTTCCCCATTGCACCCGGTCCGCCACGCCCTGGAGGAGCACCTTGCGCAGCTTCTCGCGGTTGAGTCGCCGGCGCTTGTTGGGCGGGATGCGGAACTTGGCTTCCAGCGTGTCCAGGTTGAGGAACAGAAAGTTGCCGTTGTCATGGCGGCCGACTTCCGGGTCAACCTGCACGTCTTCGAGCCGCGCCACCGTGTCGTCATCCAAGAGGTCCACGAGGAACGGCAAAGCCCAGTGAATCGTAACGGCCCATCCGTGGCCCCTCGCATCAATGTGCTCGTCGCGTTCGTAGATCTGGAACGGGATATTGGCCTACAAGAAACGGTGGGACGTTGGCACAACGGCACAGGCACAGGCACGGGACGTGTTTAGAAAATCACATCCTCATGCCAATCTGGTGACATCTTGGCTGGGGAAACTCCATGTTTTGCGCTCATAGGTATACATTGACTGCCAAAGAAGAGTGAAAGGGAGTTGCTCCCTGAACAGAGCAGAGACAATGCTTGTGGACTTGCTTTTTGCTTCTCTGAGAGGGAGAAAGGATGAAGATGTATGTACCTTTTTTAGGCCGTGGGCGAGAGTCAGGCCGACGACGCCGGCGCCGCAGATGAGAATGGGTTTTGTTTCCGATGCCATGATTTGAGTACTACTGAGGGTTGGTATCTAATTGGAGGCGGTGGCGCTTGGCTCTTTGGCTGGAAAGAAATGGGACAGTCGCCAGGTCGCGAGATTGAAAGTTGGAGGTTGGTTTCACGTGGGGGTTGTCAAAGCGAGCTTGGCAGTTGGGTGGGATGAAGTCTGGGCCGGGTTACGGGTACATACTTTGGGGTGCCCTGATCACCGCTCTGAGCCCTGCGTAGCGTCGACACGCGCGTCCTCCGCGGTTCAAGGAAGAGGCAGCCAAATGTTCCGTGACGTTATATCCACAAGTCATATCGGATCCGATTTGGAAAGTGCCGCGGGTTTTGCCAAAGCAAATCGACAATTTTTCACCCACGGCCAGTACATGCCTAGGGTAGGTAGGCCATGTGCCGCGACATAGTTGGCCCGCTCCGGAGTCCGATATGTAGGCCAACAAGCTTGGAAGTCCACATGGATGGCAGCTGTGAGGGGCAGCCAATAGACGAAGCCGGCATCACGTCTGAGCTTCTTGTTGCGCGACCCAAAGTCATTCTTTATAATTGTTTTCTATTGCATAGCACGAGAGCCATCGACCCTCTGCCGCAAAAGATTGAGGTGAGATGATCATGTAAAGCGCCGCTTACTGGTCAATCAACCTCTATCCCTTCCGACATTGTTTCCTATGCCACGAGCCACGAATACGTAGCATGTTCACCTTTTGCCCTCTCCAGGGCGCGCTCTCCGAGTCGACTGCGTCGCAATCGCTGCTGGAGCTTGATGGTGGCGTCAAGATCCTGGTTGATCTAGGATGGGATGAGACATTTGATGTTGGAAAGCTAGAAGAGCTGGAAAAGTGAGTCTTGGAGGAACGCTTCAAGCCCAATGGTGCCAACTATCCGCTGTCCGCCTGCTAACAACGAACGCACTGCCGCCTCTTCGCCAGGCAAGTTCCGACATTATCTTTAATACTCCTCACACATGCGACCGTCTCCCATCTCGCCGCCTACGTTCATTGTTGTAAACATGTGCCACTCTTCACGCGCATCCCCGCCTACGCGACTCGACCCGTCATCGACCTCGGCCGATCACTGACACAGGATCTATATTCTTCCACTCCTGCGGCTTCTACGGCCATCCGACAAACCTCGTTATCGGAGATTGCGTATGCGTACACGCAGACGGCTGCGGCGGCGGCGCAGAACTTGTTACTCCAGTCGCCCACCCCCGACGAGATTGCGCGCTACTTTACTCTCATCCAGCCTCTCAAGTACTCTCAACCACATCAACCTCTCCCTTCGCCCTTTTCACCCCCCTTGAACGGGCTGACCATCACCGCATACAACTCCGGACATACCCTCGGTGGCACAATCTGGCATATACAACACGGACTCGAGTCGATTGTCTACGCAGTGGATTGGAACCAGGCGCGAGAGAATGTCTTTGCTGGCGCAGCATGGCTCGGAGGAGCTGGAGGCGGAGGTGCCGAGGTGATTGAGCAGCTTCGAAAGCCCACAGCTCTGATTTGCAGCAGTCGCGGCGCTCAGAAATCAGCACAATCCGGAAGTCGGATCAAGCGAGACGAACAGATGCTCGACATGATCAAGACGTGCGTCTTCAAGGGAGGCACTGTCTTAATCCCGGTCGACTCGAGCGCCAGGGTCTTGGAGCTGTCATACTTCCTCGAGCACGCTTGGAGAGCGGATGCAGCCCCCGGCGCAAACGAAAATACCCTGAGATCAACCAAGCTGTACCTGGCTGGCAGAAACATGTCCAGTACCATGCGAAACGCCAGAAGTATGCTGGAATGGATGGACGATAACATCGTTCAGGAGTTTGAAGCGTGTGCTGAAGGTCAACGTAAGGCAAATGGGGCCATGGAGAAGAAGGAAACCGGGCCGTTTGACTTCAAATTCCTACGAATTCTGGAGCGAAAAGCACAGATAGCGAAGCTCGTCAGCCAAGGTTCGCCAACTGTCGGAGATGGTGCCCCGTCAAGCGGCGGACGAGTCATTCTTGCTAGCGACACGAGCCTAGAATGGGGCTTTTCAAAGGACGTGATCAAAGGCTTGGCCCAAGGACCGAACAATCTTGTCATACTAACGGATCGCCCAGCTTTGACAGACAATGGTCCGCCGTCGATAGCAAGAACTCTCTGGGAATGGTGGAAGGAGAGAAGTGATGGGGTGTCAGTGGACCAGGCCAGCAGTAATGGTGAAAACGTCGAATTAGTATACGCAGGTGGGCGAGAATTGGTCATTCGTGAGGCTACAAGGCAATCTTTGGAGGGCGACGAGCTAGCAGTTTATCAACAGTGGCTTGCGACCCAGAGACAGCTTCAAGCTACGCTACAGACGGGCGCAGCCGGGTCGCTAGACGGACCAGCCGACGTCGTCGACGATGCCTCTTCCGAATCTTCGTCAGAGTCTGAAGATGAGGACGGCCAACAACAGGGCAAAGCCCTCACTGTTTCGGCAACTATGGGGCAAGCGAGCCGAAAAAACGTGATCCTCAAAGACGAAGACCTCGGCATCAACGTTTTGATCAAACGAAAAGGCGTCTACGACTTTGATTCACGCGGCAAAAAGGGCCGAGAGCGATGCTTTCCCGTGGTCATCCGACGCAAGAGAACCGACGACTTTGGCGAGCTTATTCGACCAGAGGACTATCTCCGGGCCGAAGAGAAAGACGAAGACAATGCCGAGGGCGGCAACGTGAGTGCTGAAGACGACAAACTCGGAAAGAAACGTAAATGGGACGATGTTGCCAAGGGCTCGAAAGGCCCCAACAAGCGAGGCCACAATCACAATAACAACAAGACTGGCACAGCAAACGCTGACGACAGCGCAGGGGCAAGCTCCGACAAAGGCGGGCCCGCCATGCTCGATGATCTTGATGACGTCGAGGAGGACATGGAGCCAGAAGAGCCAACAGGGCCATGCAAACTAGTGTATAAGAGCGAGGCCATCCAGGCCAACCTCCGCATTGGATTCGTCGATTACAGCGGCCTCCACGACCGACGCAGCTTGGACATGCTGATTCCCTTGATTCAACCCCGCAAGCTCATTCTCGTGGGCGGCAACCAGGCCGAAACGATGAGTCTGGCGGAAGACTGCCGAGCCGCGCTCGGCATCGACGGCAACGACCGTGCCATTGACGTCTTCACTCCAGGCGTAGGCGTCTGGGTAGACGCCAGCGTCGACACCAACGCCTGGGTCGTCAAGCTCGCTGACTCTCTCGTCAAGAAACTCAAATGGCAAAACGTGCGCGGCCTCAGCATCGTCACCATCAGCGGCCAACTCCTAGCTACCTCGCTCAATCATGATACCCGCGGCGAAGTACCCGCGGCCTCAGATGCGGATGAAGCCGACGACGATGATGCAATCCCCAGCAAGCGACAAAAGATGGATACCGCCGCCGCTGCTCTGCCTTCCACGGCGCTCATCCACCCGGCCTCAAAGGATACCATTCTTCCTGTCCTGGATGTCATGCCCTCCAATCTCGTCTCGGCTGCCCGGACGACGGCCCAGCCCCTCCATGTAGGCGATCTGCGCTTGGCGGATCTTCGACGCGCCATGCAGGGCTCGGGCCACGGCGCCGAGTTCCGAGGCGAGGGCATCCTCGTGATTGACGGGTCTGTGTCGGTGCGCAAAACGGCGGAGGGGAGGATCGAGGTTGAAAGCGTAGGGTTGCCGGCTTTGGGGAAGCGGAATACGCTGTATCAGGTGAAGAAGGCGATTTATGAGAATTTAGCGGTGGTGGCGGGAGCATGAAGGGAAGGTGATATGGATCGAATTACAAGGACGGAGTATATCATGTTTTGGACGAGATGAAGCGTGTATCATGTATACAAATTGTATCTGTAGGAGTGATCTCGGGAGTAAGTACCTAGTAGGGTGGCTTGCAATGCACGTGAGCGAGCACTTAGTTAAGGGTTATTTTCATTCTTACGGATGGCATCAACGCCGATGTAGCTTTTTGTTCCGACTGCTTGATGCGGGTGATGCTAACCACTGACTGGACTACCCGCAGCATGCAAAACTGCAGAGGGCTGCCGTGTAGAACGCATGGTTATCTCCCTGTCATGTGGCAATCTTCCCATACCGGCAACTGTGCAAAGTAAACTAGGGCAACCGACAAGCTGCCCAACACGCGTTGGAAGCACAATATACATGCCAAGTCCATATGCAAAGATATCGTCTTGTAAAGGGAACGAAAATGAAGAAGAGGAGATCGGAGTAGAAGAAGGAAAAGGAGGATGAGGGGGAGGCGAAGAGGAGAAGTAGTAAAAGGAAAAGAAGAAGCAAACATCTATGAGAGATAGTCGAAGAACAAGAAAAACAGAACGCCACAAATGCAACGCCACGCTTTACCACTCCACCCTCACAACGCTCGCCATGTGACGAAAATGGTTTCCTCACCATCATCTTCGCCCCTAAGCCTCCGCTCCCAATCCCGTTACTTGGTTTTCAAACGCAAGAGGAAGAAAACGCATCCCAGAATGCACGCAAAAAAAGAGGGCTGCCGCGAAGGACAGTAAGTTTGCGAATGTACCGTAGGCGGAGAGTCAGGGCCTCGAAAAACATATGTGTACTTGATGCGGGAGGATGCCGCTTCGTGTAGGAATGTACTCCGTAGTGCTGATACAGTTTCTCTGCTTGAGTCCTCGGGGCGCCAGGTACAGCATAGGATGAGGCAATTGGCTTTGTTGCGCCAAACCCTTTACCCATCTGTCCGTTCGTTGGTTTCGCTCACGAATGCCTACTTGTCCCATTACATCGAGGTCTGTATAGTCGCATGAGGTCCCGTTCGATTTTCAAAATAGAAAACGTCAAGATGGCGGACTTCAAGCACCTTGCATCATCTCCGCCAACTCATGTTCGCCATTGCCAGCCTTCCCACGCTCTCTTCCTCTGCCACGCGAAAAGCTGGTCTCGCCATTATCATCGCCCCCTTCGTTCAAAAGACCAGCTTGCCCCTCCTCGGCAGTGCCTTGTTGATTCGTCGGACCGCTTGTCCTGGACCCGGAGCCGAGGATCCTTCCCCCGCCGAAGAATACGGGCTGCAGCTCGCGATACTGGCATCCCCACATGCCGAGTGCGATCGACACGGCGGATGAACCCGCCATGGTCATCCACCACATGGAATTCGAGGGCAGGGCGTGCGTATATAGAGTTGTAAAGACGAGATGCAGGCCGTGAATCGTGAGCGCAAAGTCGGGAACAAGTTTGCTCCTCGCGACAAGGATGACAATGGCGACGGACCTGCAAAACCGCCGCCCAAAAAAGCCATTAGCACAAACTTCGGGGGCGCACCTCCGGAGGACCTGAGGAAAAAAAAAAGAGAGCTGCGGGACGTACATGAATAGTCCTCCATCCAGTAGCCACACAAAGGAGAGCAGCCATCCGCGCGTGGTGTCACCGCGGACGCCATCCCAGCCTAGGAGCATGTTGAGGCTGAAGCTCATACCTGTGACGAGCGCGGTGAAGAGCATCAACATCCCGGCTGTGATATAGTAGAGCACCTGGAGTATAGCGATCTGGGTGGCGATCTTGAGGGGTTGGATCTCCGTGAGCGCGCCCGCGCGGGGGGGTTTTCGTCTCCGAGCCATGGAGGATTTTCGGCAGCGATCGCAAAAACGGTGTGTGAATGACGGTATGAGGTGCTGGAGAACGGTTCCAAAGGCTGTATAGTTAGATGCGGCTCACAGTATTGCGAAGGGCGCCTGTGGCTAACGTCCCGGGGGAGCCGGCTCGAGCCCGCCGAACCAAGTTGAATCGGAGTTCCAGTACCCCAGAGGATAGGAGCACAAATGGACAGCTCGAAGCTATATGAGGTACCAAAGCAGTTATCGACGACCCATAGTTGCTAGTTAGGAGACTCGATAAGGCGACAAATCGTATGACCCACGCTTGGCCTTCGTGATCGAAGTCCGATGGCGGGAGCTTGGATCGTCGTTTCGGAGCGGTCGGGATTTGCGCACAGAGGGAGCGAGCCAGGAAGAAGAGAAACAGTGCTGATTATGTAGTACGAATAGTTCGCAGAAATGAATCGGCCAAGGAGAATGCTGGACCTGAGCAAGTTCGTGAAGCTCCAAGCTTGCGACTTTGTTTAATTAAAGCTGTAATCGCATGTTGTGGCGTTCCCGCCTCCGTCTCACCGCCCGCATTCTGCCGCTCATGGTGTCGGTTTCTGCGCCGAACGATGTCATTCGCTTCTGGCGCAACACTCTCCTTCACGATTTCACGACAGTCCAGTATCAACTATTAACCCATCATCCGCTCGACAGCCGTTCTTCCCGAGCCTCTCCAACGAGCCCATTACAATCTTGAAACTCGTCCGCCTTTCAGTCACAGACTCACCCCCCCCACCCAGTCTCATCGTCTGCCTCGCCAAAGAGAAACTAAAGCACCAAGGAAAAGAGAAGGGAATCCAACTAAGAAGAACAAAAAACACCACATCTTCATCTCAGCAAACACAATCAAAGCCAAACATCATGGGCTGGTGGCCCCTCTCCTCCTCCTCCTCCTCCTCCTCCCGCAGCGACGCCATCCGCTCCGGCGACGCCATTCCCACCCGCCAAGAACGATCCGTCTGCTGGGCCTCCCGCGACGCCTACTACGCGTGCCTCGACGCAAACAACATTGTCGACGCGAGCAAGGACCCTTCTGCCACGAAGCGCGCCTGCCCGCGCGAGACCGATGCCTTTGAGCGGGACTGCGCGGCCGCGTGGGTCAAGTACTTCAAGCAGTGGCGCGTGGCGGACATTCAGAAGAAGAGAAGGCTGGAGGCGCTGAGAGAGCAGGGCGCGCAGGAGATTCAGGTTTCGTCGGCGTTTTCGCAGGAGGAGGGCAATGGGGGGAAGGGGGCGGGTAAGGAGGAGATTCAGGATATGTTGGATAAGATGAGGAGATAGAGAGGACTTAGTGCTGGAGGAGGGGGAAGTACCCGAAAGAGAACGGAAGGGGGTTTACTTTGGGTATTCTTGAAAACTTGTGGGAGAAAAAAAGAGGTGAGACGTAACGATATGGACAGGAGCACGATCATTGTATATTAGATTCGCACATGGTACGTTTTGCGAAAGTATGGTGCAAGATGAGCAAAGCACATGCCAATTCGCCTCTTCATGCGATGAATGCGCCATGTAGAAAATTTTTTCTCAGCGCGTCGTGTTTGATGAGTCTGATCGTGGATGCTGAGCCCGCTCCGTAGATACATGTACCACGAACGGGGGAAAGAAGAGTAAACAAGCCAGCCAAGTGGATTACAAAAAAACATCATTTCCATCACAGCCTCTTGTGCATTGTTGCATTCACAACCTTTCCACCACGCAGCAAACCTACCCCTTTCAACTGGAACCGTTCCGTGTAACAGACTTGATGCAACAAACGAAGACTAGGCTAGGCACATGACAACCTGACCCTATCAATTTCCCTCGCCCTACTGCGGAATCCGACCTCTAACCACTATCCGGCATAACCGACCCTACTACTACAAAGAAGAAAAAGGATTAGAAACACAAAGAAAATACAGTGAGTGAATCAGAGCCCTAACACGTATATATATATGTATGTATGTTTGTGTGCCAGATGTATATAGTCATATTATAGAATTGGAACCGACAAGGAGGCCTCGACAAAAGAGAGAAGAAAAGGCTACACGTGCAGCAATTCAGACAGACAAGACAGACAGACAGGTAGGCAGGCATGCTTGATGCATCAATGGTATCATCCCTGTCTTTTCTGGACAAGAGAACGACAGAAGCAAACAAAGGAAAAAGAAAACAACTAAAAAAAGATGTGATGGATTCGAGCCAGTCCATGGCAGAAGAAAAGAATTGAAATCAAGTATTACCAACACCCCCCCCCCCCCCTCCTGTACAGCCTCTCCTCCACCAAATTGGGCACCCCCAAACGAACTGTCTTTATCTTATGCTTCTTACTATCTGATCGAGTCGCCGGTGCCCTCCCGCCTTCCTCTCGCTGCGTCGTCTTCTTATTACTTGACTTCTCTTTTGTCAAGGAGCGCTTCTCGCCGTGTCGATAACCGGCTGGCGTCGTCCACAAATATCACGTCCGCTTGTAGTTTCGTGGCCTTGTACAATGCCTCATGCTATGCTGTAAAACAGATGTGCTGAAAGAGATGTTTGCTTGAAACAAAAGCATCTATTCCCTGCAGGTCGACCTCGCATATATCGGGACGCAGCAGGAAAGCCCCGACATCAGGGATACCTAGACCATGCGTATGCCGCTCCTACTTTTCGTCTTTTCTTCCTTTGGCAATGGTGGCAGATTCTTGTTCAGGCTCTCTTTGCTCAATCGCGGTTGCAAAATGTGCTCACGCTCGGGATCAAACAGAGGAGTCGCAGGTAGCTCGTCCTTGGGTGGTGTTGGCGGCGGTGGCATGTTTGACTTACCGAAGGATCTGGTGGTGCCTTTTTTCAATATCGATGAGAATCCCCAGGTCGAGACGCCTTCGTTGCGATTATTTTCAGATGCCTCCTCAACTACTGGTAGGATTGAATCGTGCTGAAACGATGGGCGTGTGTCCGGAGACGCTGACGTTGTGAGAACTCTATCCGGGACTTCTGACTCTGAGCTTCCAATCTTTTCTGTGCGCCGCACTTCCTTTGATGCAAGCTCCATCGTCTCCTGTACCTCTCTGGGAGAAACAGCGCCATCAGATGGCTCAGAAGGGATGTGATCTGACATGGGCGGGACTGCGTGGCTGTGCCAGTGTGACGAATTGCGCTTGGCTGACGAAGATTCGTTGGTAGAGATCTGACCTGCTAAAGCGTCCTGTTCTTTTTGCAATGCCTCCCTGCGAGCTTCTTCCGCTGACATGGTGATGCCCTCCACGAAATTGTAAAATCTGTCGCCATATTGTTCTGGTGGCAAGGCAGAGATTTGACTCCGATCGCTGGACAACCCTTTCCAGAAATGCTCAATCTTTTTGATGACTCCGTACTGTACGCAATCCCATGTTAGCATCGTCGACGAATGAATCTTTTTTTTGGTGGCGCGCATGTCTTCAACTTACGTGTGTAAGACAATCGATAACGCCGAGGTAATAGACTTCTTCTGCTGGTGAATTGTCCTCATGCGTAGCTTGGAAACCTCCATCATCCTGGTTGAAGACGAAGCCAGGTCGAGAGTGAGTTTCACCCAGCTCGCTGGGCATCCTATCGGCCTGGCCAATGGGTACCGGCCGCTCCTGTCGGATTTTTTCTCTTAGCTCCCGAATTTTCCTCACATTCTCCATCTTCGATGGGGTTCTGAGAAGCACGGAAGGCGGCTCGTCGGCGCTCGAACTTTCACCTCCCGGGTTAAAGATCTGAAGAGTTTTGTCACGCAGGTTCTCTTCGTTTCCCCGCGACAAGTCGTGGATACCTATCAGCAGTGAATAGTCCATGATCTGTAATCGTTTGAGAAGTACAACATCTTTGCGCAGTTGCTCTAGAAACAAACGCTTCTTCTGAATGCCAAGCTCCAGATGCTGATGCCGCCTCAGCCAGTTCAAGTCCTTGAGCGTTGCGCGAGGATTCTTGTCCAAATCCTCTTCCTTGTAATCTCTACCGATGGTCGAACCTTTAAGGTCAAACGTAGCGTGAATGTCCCGATGTGGTGGGAACAAATTGTTCATGATGACGAAATGAATCTTCTTTCCGTAGGGCATTTTGACCCGGTGCAGGCCGTAAAACTGTGAAAGAAGGGTGTTGGGATTGCTCTGAACGTGGTTATAATAGTCTCTCAAAACCTTTCTAAGAAATTTGTGTTCTGAATGGTGGATGGTCTTGATGATATACTTGTAATCTCTGGAGAAATAAAAGAAGCTTCCGCTCTTACCCGGAGAGCCGAGTTCAGAAAGAATGTATTTTCCAGTCAAGGACATTAAATAATCGGCAGGGTCGAGACGAAAGAGAGATCGTAAGCGACGGAAAACCCAAGGTGCGTAATCCTTGAATTTGAAATCATACTTGGCAGAGGGAACAAGTTCATTTCCAGTGCTAATAATCCTGCATTAGTGCCCACAATACTGTGAATTGGTCTAGTAGCTTTGTGTGTTGTGACTCACATATCGAATGTCGACTTTTGCTTCGCCTCAAAATCAGCATCCGTAAGTTCTCGGTCAAGCTTAGCATTTGTTCTCGAGACAGAAACTCGGATCCCGGTCAGCATATTATAAGCCGTGACCCAATTGGCATGAGTCTCGTCGACTTTGGTGCCGACCAGAACACGGTCGTCATCTTCTTCTTCCTTCCTCTTGCGCTTACTAGCCCGCTTTTGTCGATAAGCTTCTGCCCAGCGAATGGCGTCCTCGTCTGCCAGAATCCCGTCCCTAGGTGCGTCAGATTGCATCGAACGAGTGGTCCTGCGAGCCAGGTTAAGTGAAGTTCGGTGATTCCCGACAGCAATGACGGGAGTAGAAGAAAATCTTCCGCTCGCGTGCGCCGTATCTATCGCATCTTTGGAGCCTCGACCGGCCGGCTTTGGCACTTCAAGAGTGTGTCGATGTTTCAAAGTGGCACCAGGTGCGGGGGGCTGGAGATGTCCGGATGGCGATGCACCTACTGCCGGGCTGCCATGATATGCTGGAGGAGAAGAATATCGGTGTGGCGAGACACGTGGTGGCACAAGCTCCGTGGTAGTTGATTGTTGTTGTTGTACAACTGGTGGGGATGGTTGACCCTCCTTCTTCAGTGATTCAGGACTTGTGCTCACAACGGCTGCCAATTCACCAGCGGTCCCTCCACCGTTTGCATGGTTTGCATCGCCATCGGTTTGATGAGGATCCTGATCGGGCACTGGTGAGCCGGATACGGTCGTATCGGGAAGCATACCAGCCGCTTTCGAGACCAAAGCAGAGTTGACATCGCCATTTGTTGTCAGGTGTCTGGAAGCAATGCGATACGGAAGAGTTGTAACGTGCGTTTTCAGAGAGTGTGGCATATGCTCTGCAGTATCACTTCCATCAGGATCACTACTGTCGTTGGTGGTAGAATTCATACTCGTCGTCCTGGTTTCATTCCCAGTAAAGGGCATATGGTTTGCGTCAGATATGTCTGTTTCGTGGGAAGAAGAAGTTGAGCTCGTGTCGAAGCTCTCATGTATCGCTTCGGGATGCGTGTGACCTATCGAGTCGCCATTGACCTTGTTTTTGTCGGCCAGACCAAAATAATTACTAGGATCGAGGTTGAGCACGTCAGCTTCGGCAGAGAAGATGGGTGAGTTCTCGTCGTTGACAAACGAGGGCATTTCGTTCGATTTCCTGCGTTGACGCAGCCAATTCGGATTTCCTTGCACGCGTTGAAGCTATTCCAAACTGAAAAAAAGTGAAACGTTCCAGATGCTGCGTATCTTGGACAATGGTTCAATTGGATGGCTTGTCTACTTCATTTTTATCCAACTTTTTCGCGGTGCGATGGCCAATGTGAAAGTAAGTGACTTTTCGCCTTCGTGAATGGTCCAGGCAGGTAAGCGACACAAAGACCCGTCGGCGCGATAGAAGCGAGAGGCCTGGCAGAGTTTTCCAAGGTCGATCTAGGCCCTGGAAACAAACACACTCGAGGGGACCGGGACAAAAGAACGTTCAAAGGCTATTCGCAGCCAAATCTCAATAGGGATGCAATGGAGACAACCGTCGAGGAAGAGATACGAGGATCGGTAAGGACGCGGAGCCAAGCAAAGTCGGTAGTGGCAAGCAGTGAGGAGAGCTCGAGACTCAGAACACGGCGTCACGGTGTCACGACGACACGGCCTCTTGAATGAAGTTACAGTTGGGTGTGGAAGAGAAGATGCGCTGGACAGGCCGTCGAAATGCTGGGCAGTCGGACGTGGATGCGGATGTTGGATTGGAGACGACTCAGGCAGAAGCCGGCAACAAAGCTGGCGGGGGTATGGGGCATACGGGGCGAGTGGGTGTGGCGGACTTGCAATGGGCAGCACTCGAGACAACGTGCATGCATCGTACGAGGTACATATATTTGCACAGTACATAGGTACGTACATACATAGGTACCTTACAGACCACTCCGTACAGTGCATACATAGGTACCTTACAGACCACTCCGTACAGTGCATACACATGCGCTGCAGCGCGCCAGACCGGCGGCATTGCCAAAGATTGGCAAGGGAAGTGTCAGGACTCTGACCTCTCTAACCACAGAGAATTAGTTACGCAATTGACTCAGGTTGGAGCGAATCAACGGTGGAAGGAACGAGCCCTGACAACCCGGGCAGGCACAAATTACAATGATCGCCGGCTGGGCGTTGCGACTTGCGACTTGCGACTTGCGACTTGCGAGAGGAGGCACAGGGGCAACACAGAGACTGAGTGAGAGGCAACCAACCGGGCCAACGCCGCATTCAGCTGCTACGTACCTACATACCTTGTGTAGGCTGATTCAGGCATAACTGTCGCCGCGTTCCTGCGCTGGCGAGTCGAACTTGGCACTGTGCTCTTATTAGTCCACTCAAACGTCTAGAAGCGCGGTACGGCAATTACATTCAACACATACAAAGTCACCTTGCAATCCAATGCGCATCCCGAGTCGAGGCGAGCGACTGATTGCGAGAGTCGCAGGACCAGCTTCGGGAAGGACTGATTCATTGCTCATTCGCCGGCCCGGCCGGGGAGCCGGGATTTCGGTGGCAGTGCCTTCGTCTCCCAAGAACTAGGTACCTAGGTACGTACCTACTCCGTACTTGATTACGGGAGATTGTCCAGGATGTCTGGCCTCTCGCCTCACGACTCAACAGTTGTTGCCCGACGACGGTCATCGGGTCAACATGTACTCTATACTGTACCTGCATCTCATCTCGATCAGGAAGTGAGACACAGATCTCTGGCAGGAAGTGAGACACAGATCTCTGGAGGCTTCACATTTTAGGAAAATGAGGTTCTGTATCATCTGCATGCACTTCACAGGGGAAGGAAGGAGCTGGGCAAAAGGTGCCGCCGCGACAAAAGGAAGCTGCGAGTCTGGCATCAACAGAGACAGCTTCAAGGGCTGCGTGCGGTACCAAAACGAATTGAAATGGCTCAAAGCCAGTTCATCGCTTACTTGCAGCCTGGATAAATATGTCAACCAATTATGCCAGTATCATTATAGTACATGTAGCTCATCCCAAGCTGGCTTCTGCTGGGCATCGTCGAGCAAACATACCTACGCGAGCACCAATTTTCCTATTCCATGTCCTTCAATAAATCGCGACCTCCACGCCCCTTTAGCTCTGGCCAAGACGCGCCCTTTGTTCAAGGCAAGCTCGAATCGTCATCCACTGATGCAGACGAGCAACAGACCGGACAAAAGTCCTCACAGCTCCCCAACGCGACACACGATGCCGTGTACAGCGTCTTCAAAGGCCAGCTGGAGCAAGGCACCCTCTCTTGTCCTGAACTGACCGCAGTTTCATATGAAGACAATAATGTTTGTGTGCCCAGCCGGCACAAGCCAAGCTCAAATACTAACTTGTGGCATAGAATCCGCTGACGCAGCGTTCAAGAAGGATTGTCGGCCGCCGCATATCTCGTTCAGTACCGCGGTCAGACAAGTCTCGATCTATCAAGGATAAGCGTTTGCAGCTTGTACAACAGTGGTCGCAGAAACGCAACAAGTGGAACACCTCGTTCTTTGGCGAACCCTTTCCAATGAGAGACGGCCAGGGAAGGCGATTTCAAGCCCAGGACTCTCGTGGACGACTCGACTCTTGCGAAACGTCCACACACCCAGCACACAGTCCTCTTGGTGCCGAAGCAATGAGCTCCTTGGCAAAGGCGGGAATGATGCTGGCTACCGAGGATCTCGACCGATTGAGTGAGAGAGCGCGGGTGTATCGAAGAGCGGTTGAGGAGCAGCAAACAGAAGGTTTCCGCACGGACAAGATGGGCATTGCTGGATGAGAGCTGAACGTTTTTTTCGTCAGTTGCCTCTTGTGCCTTTTTTTTTGGGGGGGGGGGGGGGCATAAAAATCTCTTCCAACGGCAAGCATACAACTCATGGAAGCACGTAGATCTGTACAATGCATATTACTTGCCCCCATGCACATGCAGCGCCATACCAAGGCTAGTACATGTCATGATGCTCGATGTTCTTTGCTCCACGTGGATATGTGGCGGCCATTTCTCCCAATACTTGCCTGATTCGCAACAGTGCCCGGAGAATCGGACAGCACCGGAGGACCGGCTATGACTGGACAGTGTCCAATCAAATATTGTACCCATGTACCTACCTTGTCCCTAGTCCATGGCCACGCCACAAGTACCTATGTATGTAGGTAGGTAGGTACAGCACTGCCCAGATCGAGTACCAAGTGGAGATTGCCATCGCCGAGACGAGCTGTGGCGCCATTGATCAGGCGCGACTTCCAAGTTCCTAACGCACCTTTCTTTCACATATAACATACGAACGTAGGCCTCTTTTTTTCTCCTTTCCATTTTTATTTTGGAGTGAACGTCTCTCTTGACGCACATAGTCATGTTTCGCCACACGCTGCGATCCATTGCTCGAAGCAGCGCACCATCCTGGCGGCTGGTTGCCGCCAGGAGTTATGCCTCGGCCCGGGCCCCGAGTATCCCGTTTGAGTGGCAAGACCCACTTGCATCTAAGGACTTGTTGACCGAGGACGAGCTTGCCGTTGCAGAGACTGCTGAGAGGTACTGTCAAGAGAGATTGATGCCTCGAGTGTTGCGTACGTACGCATCAGCTTGCTTGTCAGCCTCCGTTTGACCACCTGGACAAGGATTGGAGTGTTGGCATCTCTTGCTGGTCAACGTCACTGCATCCGGATTTGCCGAACTTGACTAATATATATTGCAGATGCGTACCGCGATGAACATTTTGACCCCAAGATTTTGGAGGAGATGGGGGAGCTTGGCTTGCTCGGGGCCAATATCCATGGATATGGCTGTCCTGGCGTATCCGGGGTTGCTGGCGCCTTGATTTGCCGAGCTGTCGAACGTGTCGACAGTGGTTACAGATCTGGATTATCCGTACAGTCGACACTCGTCATGGGTGGCATCAACACGTTCGGCTCTGAAGAGCAAAAGGAACGATTACTGCCTCAGATGGCCCAGGGCAAGCTCCTGGGTGCTTTTGGTCTCACAGAGCCTAACCATGGAAGCGATCCCGGCAGTATGGAGAGCGTGGCCAAGCCGCATCCTACCAAGAAGGGATACTATTCTCTTAGCGGAGCCAAGACGTGGATCACAAATAGTCCTATTGCCGACGTGCTTGTGGTCTGGGCGAAGCTGCAGGAGACCGGCAAGATCCGAGGCTTCCTGGTTGAGAGAAAAGACTGCCCGCCCGAAACGCTGTCCACGCCGGCCATCCATGACAAGACTGGCCTGCGAGCCTCCATCACCGGCATGATTCAAATGGACGAGTGCCCCGTTCCCCAGGTGAACATGTTTCCCGATGTCGAGGGTCTCCGGGGTCCCTTGAGCTGCCTCAACAACGCTCGTTATGGCATCTGTATGGGTGTCATGGGCGCGTTGGAAGACTGCCTCGCTCGGGCCCGGACCTATGCTCTGGAACGCAAGCAGTTCAAAGGCAACCCGATTGGTCGATACCAGCTCATTCAGAAGAAACTGGCCGACGCTGCCACGGCTGCTTCGTATGGAACCCTTGCCGCCATACAAGTTGGTCGACTCAAGGATGAGGGCAAAGCGAACCCGTTGATGATTTGCATGGTCAAGAGACAAAACTGCGATCTTGCATTGCAAAACGCGAGACTTCTTCAAGAGATTTTTGGTGGCAATGCCGTGAGTGATGAGTATCACATTGGTCGTCATGTGGCCAATCTATTTGTGGCGCAGACCTATGAAGGACAGAGTGACATTCACAGTAAGTTGGAATAAGTCACAAGAAAGGAAACACCAAAGGTAGCATAGGCTAACACGGTCCACAGGTCTTATATTGGGAGAAGGCATTACCGGCCTCAACGCATTCTACTGAGGGGAGTCCGGGGACACCGAACTGACAATGACACGACGGGTAGCAAGCAAAGGAGGAGAGTGAATACAAAACACCCCTCTGCACTGGGTTATGTACAAGTGTAAGATGATTATCATAGTGTATCAAGTACTGTTTCAAGTATGGTGACCAGGAAATCATGTGAGGGTGAGGATCGAGCATCATTAGTTTAGACTCCGATCTGTGTTGTATTTTTACGCCTGACAATACACCGACACCGCACCTGAACAATGCCACATGAGTCATGACAAACCCAAAGCGCTTCGACGGACCATGACTCGCTGTTCTCTTAGGGACAAAGGGAAGAAGAACTCTCCATTCCATGGCCAGAGCTTATTCGGAACTGTGAAAGTTGAGACACTTATCATGCAACGCCATAGTGGCCAAGAGCGTGATTCAAGACCGTGATGAATCAGCTGAGGCCTGGCTTGTTGGAAACCTTGATGAATGTCGATCTGTGGCAATTGTGGTTGGCTTTGGGTCCAGCAGTGTACCTGTGCGTCAGTCGGATTGTGCTTGCCACTTTGGCTTTGCGATGAGCTGCAGTCGTGTTTTGCCCGCCCGCTCGGTCCAAGTGTTTGTTCGCCCAAAGAGAAGCTTTTTCTCGGTTCGGATTGGTCGAGCCACGATTCGCGTTGGGCCTCCAAGGGGCTCTTCGCGGAGGGCAATGGGAGCGAAAGATTGGTAATAAGTTGCAGGCTGTTTCCGAATCCATGCCACAGCGGGTGATACGGGTCGCAACTTGTACAGCACATGTGTATAGGTATGTATGTACATCGGTACATATGTACATACTCTGTACTCTGTACTCTGTACGGTACATTCCACATGCCGCGAACAGCTCTTCCTCCAGGCTGCCACGTCTACGGTGTAGGTAAAAGCCCAAAAAGCGCCCACTTCATCCAGGTGCCCACTCTGTGACTCTCCCCCCCTCCTTTCCTCCTTTCCTGGCCCCCGTGCTCAAATTCCTTATTCCAACCAGACTTTTGAACTTACCCCTGCACTTTCTCTCTCTTCCCACTCACATAACCCATCGGCCTGACCTGCTTTCCTGCAATAACTCGCGACATCGTCAACTTCTGTCCAATCCATAAGCCGTCCCGCCTCGTGCATCTCGTTCGACCAACATACACCTGAACGATCCAGACTTCAACTTGATCCTCGACGACTCGTTGTCTTCTGGTTTTCTTCCTCAGCGACTGCCAACTAGCTGGAGCAACACGTTGTTCACTGAAGTGCGTCATTCGGTCCGCCCGCTCGTCCCGCTCCGCTGTTTTTGGCCCCTCCCCCTCTTTGAACGTGCGAAAAAAAATCGAGAAAAAAAGAAACTAATCGCGATTCTACAGCATCGAAGACAAAACAACACAAGAAATCATCAGATATGGCTCTTAAGCGCATCAACAAGGAGCTCACTGACCTCGGCCGGTAAATATCCCACGTTTTACTCTTTGTTCTTTCATATTGGGTCTTGTTTTGCAATCTCGCGAGAGATGTGATCTCTTGCTTTCGGCGCCCAACGCTGCGAGGTGGGGCGTACAGTGAGCGGGGTGCTACCTATGCTACCTTTTGCATCAACACGCATGATGCGGCTGTCGCAGAGAGCATTGAGACCCAATCTAGGCCGGCCGCTTTGTCGCTCGAGACTCGTCGGGTCGTCGTTGCTCCTTGGTGTCGCTCTGCCCTGCGCAAGTTCTCGAGCTCTGCTAACATGGTCGACTGCGTAGTGACCCGCCGTCGTCTTGCTCTGCCGGCCCAGTTGGCGAAGACCTGGTACGTTTGATGTCGGCTTCCAGCGAGCTGTTTTCCTGCTCTTCTCTCCTCCATCCTTTTTCCATGTTTTTGTTCCACTGCTTTTCACAAAGGGCATTTACTAGCTTTGCCCGGCAAGGCTCTGATGGCCTGTAATTTAGTTCACGTCAGAGGCTAACATGTTTCAATAGTTTCACTGGCAAGCAACGATCATGGGACCCGTAAGTTGACTCGAGACCAGACGACCAACCGACGAGGAATCGTAGCTGGCAAGCCTCTTCTGCCAAGCCAAAAATTGTCTCTGTCATGAAGAGTGTTCCAGTGATTCATTTCGCTGGTGTGACTTGTCGGGGGCGCCGTACTAATCCGCGTTTGATAGGGCGATTCACCATACTCTGGAGGTGTATTCTTCCTTGCCATTCACTTTCCCACTGACTACCCCTTTAAGCCCCCCAAGGTCAACTTCACCACTCGTATCTATCACCCCAACATCAACTCGAACGGTAGCATTTGCTTGGATATCTTGCGAGACCAGTGGAGCCCCGCTCTTACCATTTCCAAAGGTATGCTTTTCTTCTTCCCTCTGTTGTTCATTCCAAGGTCAGTTCATCACTTCATATAATACGTCGTGCTAATGGGACGGTAAACAGTCCTACTCTCTATTTGCTCCATGCTCACAGACCCCAATCCTGACGACCCTCTGGTGCCTGAAATCGCCCATGTGTACAAGACGGATAGGCCCCGATATGAGGCGACGGCGCGGGAGTGGACTCGAAAGTATGCCGTTTAAATTGAGGGTACAGACATATGGCTGGGGATGATGGGGGAGGATAATGAAGAAAGTTTGTTTTCTCAGTTACAATACCGGCGTCCCATTCGGAAATAGTTTTTCAGTGAACGTGTTCGCTTGTCAGATAGCAGTGGGATGGAGCAGGTCAAATACCCGCCAGAGGCCCTCGAGCCTTACTCAGAATATTCTGGTTGAGCTACTTGATGACAACGGATGCGAGGTTTTGGGTGAGGAGGAGGTGGTGACAGCGCAAACTAGACAAATCACATTCCGCTACCAAGGAGATCAACACGCGGCTGCCATGTCCTTCTTTTGCATCGATACGTATGGTGCGACATATATCTGGCAGCCTTAATAGCATTCTTCACATTCCTCATTACTCGATAGCTTCCGAGGCACACTGGCCAAGCAATCACACAGCCAAAGCGAAGTGGTTGAAGCGGCTGGGCTCTCCTACGCGGCGCAAAGGTGAGGCGAGCACAGAACATGTATGTATCAGTGCATGGCATGTATGTATCATGTATGTGTGTATGTACATACCTACATCATGCATGTGGAGTACCTATGTGCCCCGACGTGGGTGGTATCGATGACATGGACACATTGCGCTAGTCGAGCCTCGCGCCTCTGGAAGGGGGGCAACAGCCGTTTGGCTTCCGAGAGAAAACGGCCAATTATTTACATACCTGCTGAACTCAGTCTGCACATTCAAAATGATGGGATCATTTGGATGATTATCATTCAAGTCATCAAGCAACCAAAGATTTCATGCTTCTAACAACCTAGGTAACTTTGAGCTTCTCGAGAAGCTGCATGGTCACGTGTGCATGCTGGCCCCGCAACTTACAAGAGGTAGGTACCTAAGGTAGGTAGGTACAAGTTACAACACAGAAAAGCCCGTTCCCCGAATCGGCGCCCGCATAGAATAGACCAATGCCTTGCGGCGTTCGGTGGGCCGTTTTGTGACGGCTTTGCGCTCGGGGACTCGTTTGGACCCTTGGTCTTGATTCGTTTCCGGTGCTATTTGATGCGGGACGGAGGAACAGATTGATGTGGACGGTGTGATGTGATGTTGATAGGGGGCAGCTATTATGTATTAGAAGAACTGGCTCTTTCTGTGGCTCTCCACTGTAAATATACTTAGGTACCTATGTGTGTATGGGTTTGGTGTAAGACGAAGCTGTTTTGCGGGGTGCCGGCTTGGAAGTTGGATTGGATCATGATGATACATGGTGTCATTGGGGAAGATGTTTGTCCCGGAGGGAGGCAGGCCATGGTAACATAGGGTTGTTTCCAACTTTGTACCAAGACCGCACCAAGACTGGGGTTGCAAGCCCGTAGCGCTAGGTACATATGTACAATGTTGTAACTTACTGTATCGGCTTGCCGCGCTGCAGTGGTGACGACTTTTAGCTTTGGAGCAGGCCATCTACGCGGGGAGAAGAATGATCAAGAAGATGAGCAATGATGGAGAGGCTTAGCGAAATGTTCTTCGTGGCGGTTTTAGGTAGGCATCTTCTTTTGGCAGATGCACTTGTTGTGGGCGCAGGGAACTGCTTGCTGGTTTAGACGGGGACCTAGTTGAAGCTTGTGAAGTCAATGCGCTGGCAGTGACAGCCCGTGCATTTTCCGTCCTACTCTTCGTTTCTTTGACGGAAACCTCTTCGTACATAGTACCTATCACTCCTTATTATTCTTCATTCTTCTTCTTTCCATCTAACTTTGTAAATTCAGCAGGATCTGAACTTCTGTTGAAGATAACAACGTCGGCGCTCGCTCGCTCTGTACCGCACCTCCTCGAGACCCGTGGATACGTTCTATGGACCCCTCGCCGTCTCCCTCTTAAGAAGAACAACGCTCGCTTGAACAGGGAGGGCGAAAAAAGCGAAAAAAAAAAAGGAAAAAAATTGGGAAAATTGGGCGACCCTTTGCATTAGACGGACACGTCGACCGTCATGAATAGCCACTTGGAACTACCGAATGCGCCCTTTCAGCGATCGTGGGAACGGCGGTTGTCCGAGCAGGAAAGATGGACGGAACTCACGAGATTGCTCCTTTCGGGCAAGATGACACAGGAAAAGCAGCAGGAACTGTCTTCGAGGGAAAAATTTGATCGGTGGATGATTAACGAGGGGCAACGACGGGTGTAAGTCTGTTTGCTGTTGTCATGGGAAGATTGAGAATCAGGGCGGAGGTGGCAAAATTGGGAACTGGCGAGGAAGAGGAAATTGAGGAAGAAGAGGAATCACAAGAGCCAGGGAAAGCAGAAGAAGAGGACCCTTAAGAAGAAAGAATGCCAAGCTAACGCGCTCAGATTTGTCTTCGTCTTCGCGCTCTTACATGCGCTCATCTTCGTATTTGCCTCGATCCACTACACCCTCAAAGACAGTCTACAAGGCGCCAGGGACGTCTTCGGCCTTGGTTTTACGATATCCCGCGCAGCCGCCCTTGTCCTGCACGTCGATGTGGCTCTCATCCTATTCCCCGTGTGCCGCACGCTGGTGTCGCTCGTGCGCCAGACACCTCTCAACGGCATTATCCAGTTCGATAAGCACATCACGTTCCACATCACGACGGCTTGGTCGATTGTCTTCTTCTCGTGGGTGCACGTCGTTGCGCACTGGAGCAACTTTGCCCGCCTCACGATCAAAAACAACTTAGGCTTCTACGGGTGGCTTCTGGCCAACTTTGCCTCCGGACCCGGCTGGACGGGGTATGTGATGCTCGTCGCGCTCATGGGCATCCTGGGAACGTCCATTGAGAAGCCCCGACGAGCCAATTACGAGCGGTTTTGGTACACGCACCACCTGTTTATCGTCTTCTTCCTGTTCTGGTCTTTACATGGTGCGTTCTGCATGATCCAGCCAGATGTAGCGCCCTTTTGCTCCGGCGTCGGGACCGCCGCCGTGGGCGTCTTCTGGAAGTATTGGATGTACGGCGGCTTCGTCTATCTGGCGGAGCGGGTGGCGCGAGAGATTCGCGGCCGGCACAAGACGTCCATCCTCAAAGTCATCCAGCACCCCAGCCGGGTATGTGAGATCCAGATCCGGAAGGAAAAGACCAAGGTGCCTGCCGCCGGACAGTATATCCTGTTTTGCTGCCCGGCCGTATCGCTGTGGCAGTATCATCCCTTTACCCTGACGAGTGCGCCCGAGGAGGACTACATCTCGATTCATATTCGCTGCCAGGGCGACTTCACCATGGCTGTGGCCCGCGCACTGGGATGCGACTGGGAGCGCAGAGGCGACGACCCCAACGACACCAGCAAGGTCGTCGGTGTAGACAAAAATATCAACGGGGTACATCCCGCTCTCCACCGCGTCCTTCCGCGTGTCTACGTCGATGGCCCCTTTGGCTCCGCTTCACAAGACGTCTTCAAGTACGAGACGTCGGTGCTCGTCGGCGCCGGCATCGGCGTCACCCCCTTTGCCTCGATCCTCAAATCCATCTGGTACCGGATGAACTACCCGCAGAGGACGTGCCGTCTATCCAAGGTGTATTTCTTCTGGATCTGCCGCGATTTTGAATCTTTTGAGTGGTTTCGCTCCTTGCTCCTCGCCGTAGAGGCGCAGGATATTTCGCACCGCATCGAGATTCACACCTACCTGACGGCCAAGATCACCGCCGACGATGCCTCCAACATCATGATCAACGACGCGAACGCGGAAAAGGACACCATCACGGGGCTGAGGAGCCCGACTAGCTTCGGGAGGCCGAACTGGGACTTGATCTTTCGGGGGATTCGGAAGCTGCACTACCCGGGCGAGGCGGGTGTGTTTTTCTGCGGTCCCAAGCCGTTGGGTAGTGCGTTGCATGTGTGTTGCAATAAATATACGGAACCTGGGTAGGTTCTCTCCCCTTGCATTATTTGAGATTGTGGTGTTGCGGGATGACACGTGATGTCTCACTTGCTGCGCTGGCTGGCGCTGCAGAGTCTTGACTCTTGAGATGGGGGTTTGGAATGACGGCTAATCAAATGGAGCAGATTTTCGTACGTGTGGAGTAAGGAGAATTTTTGATTCTGTGACGGAAAACTTTGAAGGAGAATCGTCACTATTATCAACAGCAACAAGGTTTTTGTCAACTTTCAAGGCGTTGGGAGGAGGAGTATGGAAGGAAGTTATGTACCGCTAGTAGCAGCACCTAGGCACGCTGCTGCCGCTTCCTGATGATGAGTTTGGTTTGCAAATTGCGAAACATCAAGTCCAGACACGTACCTAATGTAGGGAAAGAATATTAGGGGTCCACCTTGGCCCGTGGTGTCTCATCGTCATTGTGTTCGGCCTCAGGAGTCAGGACTCAGAAGTGTGTTAGGATTTTACTTTTCAGTGATTAACTACCCCACGATCTTCCGTTTTCTGCTGACTGGACCGGGATGCCAAAACTTGGGTAGGTAGCTTTCGCAAACGTGACTCGGAGAAGGGTGGCGTGGTAGGTAACTGTAGGTTTGGTGACGGGGGTGTGCGCATTGGTGGTGGCGTCTGGCGTCCATGTACCTAATGTAATGTACGATGTCGACGCCACAACGTGCTTGGATACGAAAGGGTCTTTGTCTGGTCCTACCAACGGCGACCTTTTCAGCGCCGGAAACTTCGTATCGGACGAGGAAGATTCAAAAAGGTCTCTTCTTTTTCTCCTGTTGCATGTTCGTGATAACTGCTCTAACCTTTACGAACTCTGGATGCCACTGCCCCCCTCCTGTCTGTGTTTTCCCCGTTTGCTCTCTTGGAGACTTGCTGACGGCTGCAAGAGAGCCGCCCCGAATCGCCTCCATCATCGCACATCGCCTCACTTCGAGCCTGTAGGTACACACACTGGCGATGGTACACGGGGCGAAACAGAGGCCCAGAAAACCACGGAATGTTGGTTCTTGAATGGTGCTGGCTGGTGCCTATGGTTGAAATTAGCGCCGTGGAGGCTGAGACGACATGGGCCAGTCAAGATCTCGCGAATAAGGCGGTTTTTCCATGGCATTGCTGCCCCGCCGGCCACGCTGGGTGGTCCTCAATGCGCCGAGTCCGACCGTCTGCCCCGAGCAAATGACTAGCTGTCGACCAATCACCGTCCGGAATGCCTGGGTGGACTTGCCTAAAGTGCCTAACGTGCCTGGATTTCCTGGACCCCCCCGTCTTCCAAGTTCCTCCAGACGGGTATTGGACGTTGAGAGCATCGTGATTTTCTTCCCATCTCATCTCATTCCCTTCCTATCAATCGTCCCATTCTTACTCTCGCTTGCACCGCCTTGCACCCTGTCTAACGGACCATCTACGGTTTGGTCCGCTAGGCTCATTTTACACGTCACTTTCACTACATATTCCATTTGCCGTAGCCGTTCATTCTTCTCCAATTCTTCACCCTCCAATTGGCTGGTGACATTGGCCTATTATCCACCACTAGCCTGCCGGCCTTTTGATTTTCTTTCTCTTTGGTCACTCACTGGTCAGTGGTGATCGTTTTCTCGACTCATCGTATGCCAGTAGTTAGTTACTAGTCGCTTTACTCTCACCCCAACCCACCACCCAGACAGACGTCGTCCTTCGAATCAGGTTTCGTGCGACGTACGGCAACAGATCCTTTCAACGACAATTGCTCAGTTAGGTCGATTGCGACTCTACTTTGCCGACCAAAACCCGACAATTTACACACAATATACACTCAAGAGTCAACACACACTTCCCGTCACTAGGCAGGCGAGAGGGGGGAAGACTAGTTGGATTGGGCCCGCCACGTTTCGCACGACCATCAGTTCGGTAGCGACGCCGCACAATTGGAAGCTTTTCCTTTCCTTGTTCAATCATTTCCTTCGGAACCCCCAATTCCTCTCTCTTGCCAGACGTTCTTCATCCTCTGGTAGCTGGGTTGTTCTTTCTGTACCCCGCCACTCACTGCGGCCTGCGAAATGCGTCTCTCGTGGGGATTCGCTCTGAGCGCCGCTCTCGGTGCCGAGGCTGGTCGACTTGTCGCCCGTCAGAATTTCGGAAGCAGCTCTATGGCACCTTTGACTACTTCGAGTCTTGGCCCTGTCTTTACAAGCAGCACTCCCATGTCGACTACGCCCCTTGCACCCATCTCTACTACTGCGACGCAAGGCGGCGACACCACTGTTTTCGCCACGCGGACTATAACTGTGCCGAACAGCGGAAATATCGTGACCAGCACTACGACGTTGTTCTCTAGCCTTCTAGTCACTGTCACCGTGACGACGACTGATGTCGCGACAACGACCGTCACTAGCCGCGACAATGAGACGGCGACCAAGACAGTCTACGTCACGTCGACTCAAATCGTCAATGCAAAGCGTGCTGTAGAGGAGGACTTGATTTATGTCGGCGACGTACCCGCGCAAGTTGAGGCTCAAGCCACCCCCGTGCCAGCCATGCTGCCTCCGCGAGCCGACCATGCCGGGCTGCAAAAACGTGCGTTGATCACCAACTTCGTCACCATCACCGTCGGCAGTGGCGGGGGAGACTCGACTGTGCTCGTGACTGCTTCTAGAGTCATCAAGTCTACGACGACCACACTGATTCACACCACATCCTTCCTTACCGAAACCGAGCAAGCAAATGCCAAGACCACCTTGACCACCACGGCGACCATTATCCTGAAGCTGACACGAGTTTCGATCGGAGCTGTCGAGACATCTACCTTGACACCTACCGGTACCCCGGCAAGCAGTGGGAACAATAGCAACAAGGACGATGGTAACAACGACAGTGGCCTATCAACTGGTGCCAAGGCGGGTATCGGTGCTGGAGTCGGTGTTGCCGCATTGGCCGCCATTGGTGCTTTGGCTTTTTGCTTCATCAGACGACACCGGAACCCGAAGCCTAATCCAGATGACTTGCTGGGCCCTTCGTCCGAGGTGCCCGTCGGTGTCGGCTCTGCTTCCGGTCCTCGTTCGCGGCCCATGTCTCAGGGACTCTCGTCTACTCCTGGAGTCGCTCCACGCCGCAGTCCAATGCTCCCCAACATTCAGCTCGAGGGCTATCGCGGGACCGCCATGGGAGATGGCCGTACTGGCTACGCCAAGCCCGAGACTTATGGCTCCTCGTATGGCCCTACGCGAAGTGCAACCACCAACACGGCGAATAGCGCATGGTCTTACGGGGATCAACTCCCAAGTCATCCTACACCCGAGCCCAATAATTCATCTTTGGTCAGCCCCGTGACTGCCCGACCCGATACCGCCGAGCTGGGAAATGACGGCGCTGGTGCCAAATGGGTTCAGACCGAGGCTGCCGAGATGGGGGCGGATAATCCAGCCGCCGCAAAATGGCACGCAGATGACGCACATGAGATCGATGGTCAAGCCATAGCGAGCCATCAAAGCGGGCCGGTGTACGAAATGCCTACAGAAACGTATCGATGAACTTTTTCCAAAGCAGTCCTGAGCAGTCAATCACTTTTCCAAAGCTGCATGATTAGACATGATACGAAGATATTCACTCTGCATTCTTGGGTAGACCATCAGAAGATGGCAGAATGGGTCATGGGCGCGCGTGTTTTCTTGTATTGCGGGGCCTTCTTCTTTCTATTCTTGTTGTTTCTCATAAAATCTTGTCTCTGTAGATGAGAGCGTGGTATACATACATATTAATGGTTTGAAGCAGAAGCAGACTCTTCTGCAATTGAATTTCAGAAGCAGCATCTTGTTCTTCTTTCTTTTCTTTTCTGGACGACATACTCAGAGGAGTTGTCTTGAGCTGTCTGACCACTGCGGTAGTTAGTTGGTTTCCTGTTGAAGCGTAGAATACTTTAGAATATGAAGTCGAAGCGAGATTACAGCGTTTATCATTTCCTGAACAGTGACACACATTCATCCACTCGAAGGCAGGTTGGTGTGACTATATATCAGTGTTTACAGAATCAGAAGCGTGCGTCTCATGATTTCCATTTAACATACACGCGTCACGATTCCTCTGCCGCGTATGTACGGAATATGTTATTAAGAGGCATGTACATATGTATGATCCAACTTCCAACTTCCTTCCCAAGGGAGGGCTGGGAACGGGCGGGGAGGCCCGGGCCGATCTTGGCATTGTGTCCAATCACAGGGCAGGAATACTATATGGAACGAACCCATGGGACCGCGCGCCTTGCGTGGTTTTGATGTCAGGCTCTTTGTGGTTGCAACGTCGGCATCTGACTTTTGTCGTTTGTCGGTTTCAAGATGAACGACTTCCTACATCATGCATGTACCCCCGTACATACCGTACATATCTAGGTATGTACATACATACATGTACCTTAGGTACCTATTCCGCCAACGTCGTCGTCAGTCATCCATCCCCTGCATTGGCGATCCATTTTCCGAATCCTGTCCCCCACTCTCTTTCTTACTCGTTACGAACGGCGGGGCAAAAATTGCACCAACATGTCACATAAAAAGATGGGATCATTGAACACGCCGGAGACGGCACTCAAGCCAATCCATATGCATGTACATACAAGAACGACACTTACGAGACATATCCAGACAAGACAAGACAAGACAAGACAAGACAACTCCAAGCGAGGCATATGCACCACCAACATCTCCCTCATCTGACGCAAAATCTCCCCCATCATGGGCCCTCCCCGCGAGGACGAGCCCTCCCGGTCTCCAAACACAGACAACCACCACCACGATGAGCTTTCCGCCTCCGGAGCCTCCTCAGAAGAAGCCCGCCTAGTCCGCAAACTAGACCTCCATCTCATCCCCCTCATCATGGCCATCTACCTCTTCAGCTTCATCGACCGCGTCAACGTAGGCAACGCTCGCCTCTACCACCTCGAGCGGGACCTCTCCCTCACGCCCTCCCAGTTCCAACTCATCCTCTCCGTCTTCTTCATCCCGTATATGCTCTTCGAAGTACCCTCCAACTTGGTCTTGAAGCGGTTCACGCCCCGGAGGTGGATCGCCTTGATTACCTTCTCATGGGGCCTTGTCGCCACGCTGATGGGCCTGGTGGGTTCGTTTGGGAGTTTACTGGCGTGTAGGGTACTGCTGGGGGCTTTGGAGGCGGGGCTTTTCCCTGGGTTGACTGTGTATTTGACGTTTTTTTATACGAGCAATGAGCTGGCGTTGAGGGTTGGGTATTTGTTTGTGAGTGCGGCGGTGGCGGGTGCGTTGGGGGGATTGTTGGCGTATGGGATAGGGGGGTTGGATGGCCGGGCGGGTATGAGTGGGTGGAGGTGGATTTTTATCATTGAGGGGATTCCGAGTGTGGTGTTGGGGGTGGTGGCATATTTCATGTTGCCGAATGATGCGGCGTCGGCTGGGTTTTTGGATGACAAGGAGAGGGTGTTGATGGAGAGGAGGAGGAGGAGAGGGTATGGGTGTACGGAGGGGGGGGAGGAGGTGAGGAGGCGGGATGTTTGGAGGGCGGTGACGGATTATAAGACTTGGGGGTTTTATGTTGCGCAGTTTGGGGTTGATACGATGCTTTACGGTGAGTGATGCACTTTTGCTCGTTCTTCGTCTTCCACTTGGTTCATCAACTCTTCTTCACCGTTTATTCACGCAAAATGCCTGCTGACATCCACCACTCTCAGGCTTCTCGACCTTCCTTCCCACCATCATCCAGGTCCTCGGCCGATGGTCACCGGCCCAGGTCCAACTCCTCACCATTCCATGCTACTTTGTCGGTGCAGCCACCTACATGGCCGCGGCCTGGCTCTCAGATCGCCTCCAGATGCGCGGCTTCTTCTGCGTGCTGTTCGGGTCCGTAAGCGTGGTGGGCTACGGGGTCTTGCTGGCTGATGCCTCTCCCGGGGTGCACTATTTTGCGTGCTTCTTGGTTGCGGGCGGGTTGTACGTTGTTGTCGGACTGCCGTTGGCCTGGGTGCGTATTCTCGTGATGCTGGTTTGGCTGTTATCAAATGGGCAATACTGATGAACGCTGGCTCATACTGACGCGCTGAAAATGTAGCTGCCAAACAACTCGCCTCGTTATGGCAAGAGGACTACGTCGACGGGCTTGCAGCTTACGTTTGGAAATGCGGCGGGCGTCATGTCTGCGTTCATATAGTAAGTCTTGGCCCCTTGTCTTCTGTGCAGTCTTCTTTTTGCTTTGCCAAGTTTGAGGGTAGTGCTGAAGTATACTTGACCCTTCTTTGGGTCACAGGGGATTTGGTTGTTCTCCTTTTGCCCCTTTTGCCCCTTTTGCCCCTTTTGCCCCTTTTGCCCCTTTTGCCCCTTTGCCCTTGATTTCCCTTGGAAACTTTTGCAATCCCCTCAGTTTCACCTCCCTGATGAATATATTTCTTCATCGTCCATGTTCTAAAAGCATTCCAATTTCATCGCTAATGCCCTACAGCCCAAAGCCAGATCAACCGCGTTATGTCCGTGGCCACGCTGTGAGCCTCGCCATGGTGGGCATGGGCACGACCATCTACGGCTTCCTGTGGTACTGGTACTGGCGGGAGAATGGCAAGCGGGACCGAGGCATCATGCGTGAAGAGCACCGCGCCATGCAGGAGGAGGAGCTGGCGGAGCTAGGGGACGATTCGCCGCGGTTTCGATATACCATCTGACGTGGCCATTCATGAACATTGAATGCTCGCTCACACACGCAGCTACGCCATTAGATGCATATATTTTGGATACACATACATATAATATACCCAAGCATACAGATTTCTTTTACGCAAACACACATACCCATACACATAGTTTCATTAAATGGCTGCTCACACTATGTACCAGAGAACCGTCCACGACCAAATTAGTGAATACAGAAATAGGAATGTACACCCATCTATTACAGACAATCATTACAGACATGAATGTCGATACCCCATGTAGGTGATTAAAGACTTGACGTCCCTCGCGTCCACCCTCCAGCCCGCATTCTACACATTGTGTGAAGATGCCCTCCTTGCATCTTGCTCGACGTAGACCCGGAGAAAGACCAGCTTTCTCAGTCTCAATGCAATCAAGTCTCTTCCCCATCAAGTCTCTTTCCACACATAGGAGAGCTGATGGAAGCCGAACAAAGACATCGTCCCCCCACCCATAGTACTCATCAGCATTGACTTCCTACGTGCAGCCTACAGCAAAATCAGCCCATAGGTGGCCAGCCCAACCACAATGCTGAGCTTCCGCAGTCCCGGCTCTGAGGGTCGTCTGCCCGCGTTCGTGCGCACATTATTTGGAATTGATGTCGTGGGAGGGAAAGTTGTGCTTTCGGGCCACATCGTAGTGCCATTTCCACTGCTTGGATATTGAGGGTCATAGCTCGTGAACGAGTCTACATATGACGTATCTGATGAAGTATTCGTAGTCGTCAGCGCCGAATCCGACGATACACCCGTTGATACACCTATTGAGACGGTTTGTGTGGTCGTGGCATCAGTTGAAAAGGTAGAAGATGCTTCTGTCGGAGTCGTGTCCTGTGCCAAGACATTTCCGCCCACGGCGAGCAGAATGGTGAGCAGGTGGAACAAGTTGCCAGCCATTATGTGTTGTCTGTCTTTTCTTATCGCTTGCTCGCTTGCTCGCTTGCTTGCTTGCTGAGAAATTCAGGACCTTTTGACTTTGGGCAGAGTGTTCTTTAAGTATCGGCAAATCTGAAGTTGCATGTATCGTGAGGTGAGGCGGTACTGCCAATCCAATGAGTGTAAAGCAGCTGGTGTTTGTGATGCGATCATGATGCGATGAGAAATCTCGTCAGAAATTCTGCCCCCCCTTCCGCTATACCTCCATCTCTTTATATCTTGGCTGCTCATACAGCGCATTCATTTCGCGTCTCGCGTTCTATCCCACAGTTCTCGGTCTGGGGAGGCGCACATGGCCCATGTCCAGAAATCCAATATGGCACGCCCACATTCAGAAAAAAATGCAAGCTCAAGAGTCGTATGGCCGCATGTCTGGCATGCAATCAAACGTACTGCGTGTTGTCGGACCTGCGCCGTGGCAGAGACTCGTCATTTTCTCGCAGAGCCCCTGGAGATTGACTGTCTTTCTGATACGGCGTAGGATAGTTGACGACGATGAAATGCGTCAGAAATGCTGGTTCCAATGGTCTAGGACTCTGAGTTGGTCTCGCCAGGTCGGATTCGTCGTCGAGCAAAGTTCATCAAAGGGATTCGATTATGTGCTCCCTTTAACTTTGGCGTCGCTCGACTGCACTAGTGGCTCACGAGTCACAGGTACCTACCTGATACCTAGGTATGTAGGTACATGCCTAGGTACCTACATACAGTACCCCACGGCCGTCCCTTTCTACGACCGAGACAAATATTGAGACGGGGAAGGGATGTTGTTTCTTTACGTCTTCTTGCGTCTTGAATGCATTCTGATGCACACCATTGGGTGCCGTTTGGGCCAAGCCGTTCCCATGCAACCACGCACCCAACGTGAACCTGAGTCCATATTAGTCGCTATGACTGTATCCAAGAGGTATGCTAGTCTCGATTTTCAGAAGCTGCATCCAGCACTTTTGCGGTTTGATATCGCCCTGCAGCTGATGGAGGCGTTTGCCGCCCTTGCCTTACGAGCGTTGAACAATGCGACAGAAGCGGTGACGACGCGAGACTATGAGTATGCATTCCGTCTTAACCCTCAAACTGGCTCTGAGGTATTGCTATGACAATGGACTAACAGAGCGAGCTACAGCGCATGGAGTGGCAATTACATGCCGATGCATCTCAGTCGACAACTCTGAGAGGTGTCGCTTGAGTGCCTCCATTCATTCGTCTCTGCCGGCTTCATGCTCGCGCATTTCTGAAGCTTCAACATAACATAACGCTCGCGGACCAAAGCAAAACGCGCAACGCAAATCGACACAACCCTGACACCTTGGAAAAAACAACCCCAAATTTCCATCCAGTACACTATGGCCCGGAAACCAGCTCCGCTGGCATCTCATCAGATAAAGTAGGTATGGCAGTGAGCAGTGAGCACCTTGAACCCCAACTAGGTACCTAGGTAGAGAGTTCTTGTCGCCACTCATCATCTCATGATAGCCCCGCTAAACGGAGCTCATTATCCGCCCGCTGAAGAAAGTCACAAAAGAAAGAATGCCTGCGAGGGGAGCCGATAGCGCACAGGGTGAGATCTACACCAAGAGAGGAGCGACCGGCGAGACGTTGGCTTCGACGTAGAAGCTAAACGTGGCTTCAAGGCCAAACATGGGTAGTACCCTCCAGTGGTAGTGATGGGGAAGGAAGTCGCATGATGAATATTTCGGTCAGCGCATAACTCGAGTACGAGTATGTCGTGCTGGCAAAGCTTGTCGCTCGTGATGCCGGAAAAGAGGACGTCGAATAGCCTCGCCGCGTTGAGGCTGGGACGCAGCGGCGGCAGCAGGGTGGGAAGTTGAGGGTGACGAAGATGCCAAAGATTCAGCAGAGGAAGCTGGCGGGCGTAGAGAAGAGGAATCCCAGATCGTAAAGGATTTCGCAGAACGGCGATCCAAGAGTGAGGTTGCTATCAGAGATGCCTGTCACGGAGAGCAGTATTGGATCCGCTAGCTTACGACAGAGACTCTTGTAAGCAAAGAAGAAAGCGCTTCTGTGCAGAGCGTGGTGGAATGCAACAACTGGCCGGCATTCCCAGCCAACACTTCCGAGGCACTAGGTTTTGCCCCTATGCTACGCGCGTAACGGTATTGCCTCACGATGGGGACTTGTCTCGCCGCCGTGGGTCTCATTATGGAACATTTCCGTCCAGAGACTGCTACAGTAGCATGGCGGCAACGCGCGCCTTCCGTAGCCTGACTGTAGCGCCGGACGGTGTGCGTGCAGACCAAAGTTCTGAAGACTGACTCGATAAGATCCCTCCCTCACCGTCCGTGGAGAACTGAGTGGAAAAGATGGCAGTGCTGATCCACGATTTGCCGTTCCTCATAAACAAAGATACGATGCTCAACTGAGCTACGGTAAAAAAAAAAGGTGCAGGCCGTCGCCCCGGAGCTTGACAAGGTCGGAATAATTGCCCCTCATTCCAAGTCATCTTCGTCAGCGCATGCTACTTTCAGGCAGCTGCAGGTCTGTAATAAAGAGCCTCTACTATCTAGGGATACATACTTGTAAACTTGTAGGTAAATCCATGCTCATGCTGACGTGATTACATACATAGTTACATATTTCAAGGACCTTCGGATGACGTGACGATTACGTTGCTCATCCGCCGGCCCGTCACAACGGCCTCGGCGATGCAGATTTGCCATCAATGAGGTTTCGTGGTTTCGTAGGAACGGGAAGCACCACGCATTGTGTTGATACAACAGGTTAAGCAATTAACAAGGTATTGGGCGAGACGGAACACAGCTGCAAAGTCGCATGTCTGCAGTATAGTGTCCGTATGATATCAAGTATGTCTATCTAGGAAAGAAGAGAAGGAACGGGAAATGGGAGGAACGAGGCCACAACATGCAGGAGTCTTCGGCCAATGCGGCGGCAGCCAATGAGCGTGCTTAATATACCCACGCACGCCCCACTTGTGCGTAATCGTGATATAACCGGTCACATATCGTAGTCAGCGATTCCGACACCTTCCATCACCCTTGCAATCATGACTCAGCCCTGTAGCCGATGGCGTTTAATTACCGCTCGTCGGCCGAGACGGGTAGAGACGGGAGGCGGGATGACTGCCGAGGACGGGGTCTCGTTGTCCATCGAAACGAGATTTCTTCATCCCGGTCTCAGATCCGAGAGATGAGCGCCGCAGAGCATTGTATGTTTGAGAACGAGACAAACGCCCTGCTCCAGGTGTTCAGCATCACCTGATCCTATTCTTCACTGCCACGGGCAGGACGAGGCTGCGCAAGGCAGGCGTTTCAAATGTCGAGAAACCTTGAACGCATGGTCAAGTCTCGAGCGATAGACTAAAATATCCAGGACTAAGCAAAGCAATTGGCAGCACCGAGCTTGACTTTAAAGCATCTTGTATTTGAATCAGCCTCACAATTGAAAGATCGTCCGCGTTTCCATCGGCGGCATAAGTACTCAGTGGATAATCAATGAGCATATGCCTTTTCCGACCACCTACTGCCCGATTTGCACCGCAGAGGCTTCTCTGTCATGATGCATTTTGATATATACGTGAATAGGCGCCAGGGATAGACATCCACTTTGTTAGGCCTGTGAGCACAGAGTAATAGATAGCTGTGCATCACATCACATCACATCGGACCGTACTCGTAGTATGTAGTTCCTGTTCCACACGTCTGCCACATCCCATCTACTAGCCCCCGCCATGTGCTACATGCAAGAAATCATATCCCAATCCCAGTCTGGATGACAAAACCAAGCGCTTTTGTTCGAAGGCGGTAACGATGTGCCGCTACTTGCCTGTAGACGGCCAATGTCTGATTCACCAAGGTGGCACTGTGGCAGTCGCCGCCCCGCGCTAGACAACGTGCACCGGCCTACGGTACTCGTCGTCTCTCTTTGAGTCTTTTCTCTTTGATTTGTTACGGAGCTTTCCGTCACCCAAGACGAATTTGCAAAGCAACTTTTTGTCCCGTGGAGCTAACACGTGCAAGTTCATCGGCTTGTGGCGTGCCAAGGACAAAGGAATGTACAACCGCATCCATGACGATTGTCTGCTGAATCCAATTGCCGCTGCTGAAACCTTGGTTGACAACTTAATATGTAACAGTGGACACCTGTGACCTCGATCAATTTTTGTTGCACAAAAGAGTGGACGCAGCCGTCTACGGTCTGGCCACTGGTTTGTGCTGTATGTACATGCACATGGCCCTGCCATGTTTTTGCGTGGCTGACGGGCGCCAGCTTTCTCGGCCGATACCGTTCGGATAAAGCGTCCGCGCTGCTGGGTCGAGCTGGCCGCGGGCCAATACATGGTCTACACCCATGTCCGAAGGACGAGACCGTTTGTTGTATTCTGAACCTTATCGGACAAGAAAGTTCAACGGCAAAGCGGATCTTCATCATATGTACCTAGCCAAAATCACCGAGGCATCGTTGGCCGAGCATGCCGAATTTTGAATGGCCAGCATCTTCATGCAGCAGCTGACCCTTGTTTGGCTCGTTCCTGGCATCTGGTTGGTTGCGAATCTGCCGGGGCGGATGTTCCGTCTCAGTCCCAACTCCTTGTCAATCAGCATTGCAAATAGGGCAAGCACCCACAAGCTCGCATTAAGATAAAGTGCTGGCTGTTAGCTTTGGATAAGGAGAGAAGCAAAGAGAGGAAAGAATATGCAACATGTTGAGTTCGTCAGACAAGGCCAGTGGCTTTCCGCATCACACGTTCTCCGTTATGTTTGGCGAAAGTTTGCAGGCTACTACGGCCCCCGCAACCATGAGTAAATTTGACGATATATGCTCATGTTCTGCTCATCCTTGTTCCTTCATTTGTCTCTCAGAGTGGCATTGATGTCGATTTGTCTCTCCTGGGCGAGAAAGTGTTAAATTCACTATGCACATCCTTTTTTCGACTCTTTGGCTGATTGCGGCCATCATGGGGTGCCATGAGCTCCTTCTTAAATGGCATCTGCGTTCTAAATCGTATCAAAACGGTTGCTTAACCCCAAATAAATATCCTCATCGGCTCCCATGGATACTGGATCCTTGGGGAAAAGACTTTCAGCGTGCAAAGCATCACGCCCTTGTGGTGGGCCGTTTCAACCAATTTTATGCAAAGCAGTTCTCTCAACACGGACGCACTTTCATGCACCGAACACCACTTGGACAGACCGTGAGCACCATCGAGGTCGAAAACTTCCGCACCGTGCTTGCGCTTAATTTCGAAGATTTCAGCAAGCAGCCCGTACGATCCAAAGCTGTGTTGCAATTTCTTGGTCTTGGGGTTTTCACCAAGGACGGCTCGAGTTGGAAACAGTCGCGGGACTTGCTCAAGCCCCTCTTTAAGCGCGCCGAGTTGAGTGACATAGATCGGTTCAAGAAACATGTTGATCGAATGCTGAACTTGATTCCGCGAGATGGGCGTACGGTGAACATGGCACCGCTCCTAGGTAAATTGGTATGTCCGATGCCTTTCAGTCTCTCCACTGCAGTCAAACCTCTTTGCGTTTTGGTGTTTGCAGAACTAGTACACCTACATCAGCCTTGTGAAGCATGAAGAAATTGACTGAAGAGCAGTTCCTAGACAGTGGCACTGAATTCATATTTGGAGAGTCCTTTGGATCGCTCGAGGAACAGTCTACCCAAGGAGAGGAGCTGCTTGCAGCTTGTTATCAGTCCTTGGCGGGGATAAGCAAGCGTAGGCATGCAACTAACAAGCTAGGCTTGCTCTTTGACACATCTTTTTGCGACAATGTCAATAAAGTACATGCGTTTGTTGATCGTCAGGTTTACCGGGCTCTTTCAGCCGCAGAAAGGCTTATGAACCAGGATGGCGAGCGATATGTTCTCCTAGATCAGGCAGCCAAACACATTCAGAACCCAGTGAAGCTGAGGTATGAGATGATGAACGTTTTCCTCCCTGCTTTTGAGAGCATTTCGGTCGTTCTCGCGAATGCACTTTTCCACATTGCGCGCAATCCTAGCATCTGGAGAGACCTGCGACAACAAGCCGTCGCCCTGGGAGAGCAACCTCTCACCTTTGAGTTGCTCAAATCACTGTCGTCTTTCCGATATGTCATGCTTGAGTCTCTCCGGCTTCACGGATCTTCTGGCCGGTTGGAGCGTACTGCAAAGTGCGACACCATTCTTCCTCGTGGTGGAGGGCCCGACGGATCCAGTCCCGTGCTGATACCCAAAGGCTCTCAGGTTTCTCTGGATTTATCCTCGCATCTCAACGACAAGGAGATTTGGGGGAATGATGTCCAAGTCTTCCGACCCAGCAGATTCGAAGGCAGAGTGACGACATGGGATTTTGTTCCCTTCTCAGGAGGGCCCAGAATTTGCCCAGCACAGCAGCAAGTCATCGCACAATCGGTTTATTTACTTTTGAGAATGGTAAAGCGGTTCGAACTAATGGAGAACAGAGATCCGTGCTTGGAGTTTGTCGAGAAGCTAAAACTCATGGTGGAGAGCAAGAATGGTGTGCACGTGGCATTCCATGAGTCGAGGGCATAAAGACACAATCCAGGATGTGTACCTAGGTAGGTACCTATGGAAACAATCTAGGTCATACCTAATTAAGCAATCCGATGAACCGTCGACACGAGACAAGTGGCGACGTGACAGGGCAGGTGCGCTCGAAGGTGGAAGGCGCTCTTGCCTCAACTTGCTTGCCTTGCAATTGCAATTGGACCACCAGGAGGCAAAGTACAGCCACAGTGTGAAGCTACATCTGCGGGGGGGTATCTACTGTGCCACCCTAAAAGCTACATACAGGTGTTGTTGGGCTGGCTCCGATGCTGCACCGGGATTGCTGCGTGGAAGCTGATGGAAGCGGCTGTGGGTCATATCCTGTGTTCCGGCCAAACCTCCATGTACTTAAACATTCTCCTCGCTGGTCATTTCGTAAGCTAGACCTTCACTGAAATTCAGTCACGTCTTTCTCTTCTTTGGTCAAGGCCTCTGGGGGTCATGAGGACTTCCATTGGCTTGCGCCTTTCGTTCGCGGTAGAACGTCACGGAATCCTGTGAGGATTGCCGCTCACCCTTTTTGTCTTTTGTCTTGTCCTTTGTTTTCTACAGGTACCATACCTATATGTCTAGGTACATAGGTAGGCACATATGTACATATTTTACATACATTAGGTAGTGCCTAAGGTTCGGTAGCCAATCAACAGCCGCCCATCCACGTCAAGCGGATGTTCCGTGGACCCTTCCTGCTGGCAGTGGGCACTGCTGCTGCTGCCCCGCGATTCCACAGAAACTGCCACTGAAACTGCGAGGGAACAGCGCTGCATCCGCTGTAACAGAGCCGACAATGGGGCCGTGTCACGGTCACAATCGATCGCATTTCCAATTGAGTCTCTTGTTCTCTTCCATCCTGCGCGTACTGTTCTTCCAGTGAAACTGATTCTATCATTTCATCCGACTTTTTCCAATCGTCAATCTTGCGACGTTCGGGCCTCAACAACCTATGCGCCTAAAGTCGGTGTTAGCTAAACACGACACGAGAGTGGCCTCAGCTTGAATCAATTTGTCTGTTCGAAGCGCAACAAGATGTCGCATTGGTCACGCCCAACGTTCATCAATTTGCCACCGCCGGGCTCAAACCCGGACACTCCTTCAGAAATTCCGTACGTCTCTCCACGTGTGTGAACTATAGGCACTTATTCAGTTTCAGCACATTTGGAAGCTGAACTTGGTTCCCATAAGCGACTTGTCCCGGCTAACAGCGTACTTTGTGAAATGTTAGAGGGACTCCCACCAGTACGACGACATCACTTTCCGCCCTCTCTACGACTGCCATCAAAGACGGCCATCGGGGTCACTTTGCATCTGGCCCCTCAGGGCGCGGACACCAGCACAATCCTTCTTCTATCAGTCTAGAAGCAGAACGAGCCGATCGAATATCACGTCTTGCCGGTCTTGAGCGAATCTCAACCCTTCGCCCTGGCCCAGCAGGAATTGCATGCGGGATGAATGTACCAGGGCCGTCATTCATCTCCCTACAAACCACTCCCACGTCAACGACAGGAGGAGGCTTCCCGCCAAACTTTCCCACCTCTCACAACCTAACGCCGTCATACTTTGATAGCAATGGCCAGCCCGTTGCTGTCACGAAAATGAGCACGGTCGGGACTGCTAGTGCTACGGAAAGTCAAGCCGGTGGCGGCAGCCGTACCACGGCCGGAGAACGTGAAGAAGATGCGATGAGTACCGACACGAACTACCGTGAAGTCGGATCCGTTGCCAGCACCTACGCCGACCACGATGCCACTGACGAAGACTTGGACATGATGTCCACGCGATCTGTCGGTGGATACGAAGATCTCATGAGTGACGATGGATCCGCATCGCTTGTCGGATTTGGTGAGGGCGCAGGAAGCACAGTCTCAGGTCCTATATACCATCGCCGTCCTCTTCCCGCTATATCTGTTGCTCATCCGGGTCGGCATCTTGATCGAGCCAACTCAGCAACAAGTGAGTCCCGCAGAGAAAGAGAAATAATAGTGACCGCCAATGGTGCTCCAGTACACGCCTCCAATGTTTATGACAGACGAGATTCTCGTATGACGGACGGTGTTGGCGCCGAGCCTTTGCAACATGGCATGCTAGCAGAACAAGACAGATTTTGCGATTCAACTTTTCGAGAGCCCGCGTCAACTGGTGTTCCAAAAAGTAGAGACATCGCAGAGAGTGTTGTTTACTCATTGGACAGTGGCGAGAGCCGGGCAGGACCATCGGCATTAGGCAGTCCTAGGCCGATAACCTTTGGGGAACTTCTAGTTTGAAGGAGACTACGGGAAGAACTGAGTTATGTCGCGCATTGTTTTGCTTATTGCACGGCGAGCTTTATTATGTTTATTTTAATCGAGCTGTCTCTCGCGACGCGTCCAAATTGTGTGGACCTGTCAATCGGCCGCAAATTGATTTGCATTCTCAAGCAGAAGTTTTTTCAGGACGGGTTTGCAAGTACATTTGTTGCGCAGTTATATGCTCTTGCTTTGGATAGCATGGGACGGATCTTGTGATACGATTGGCATTTGTCCATCCGCTGCCCCAACTATGACGCAACCGTATCAAAATAGGGGCAAGTTTACTTTCTGAATCTCTCGTGGCATTACACGTCGCGCCCAATGATCAGGTATTGGTATTGTTGCATCTTACTTTGCGCATTGCGCACCAACAAGGTCATGCAAATCAGAAATGGGTCATTGCTGCTGCGCACACTAAGCAGATCGGTTCCTCGCATGGAAGCCTCAAGCGTCCGGCTAGACAGCGACTTCATTGGACGAAGCTCTGCTGTAAGTTCCATCCTGTCCGTCAAGGTCCTCGACTTCCGGACTCTGGGGCGGAATCCCCTCGAATGCTCCCCCGAATCTACCAAACGCAGCCACAGGCAAGTCGCCCAGTCCAGCGATTCGGACTTATATGTATACGTATATATATATATATATATATATATATGTGTGTGTGTGTATCTATCATCTCAATGCCAGTTCCGTCAAGTCAAAAAGAAGCATACGACCATGCCGATCCCTCGCCGCATCGCACGGGCCAAGCAAGACCTTGATCAACAAGACCCTTCCAGCCGATCTCAAGTCCAACCCTCGCGCAAGACGAGGCGTCGAGTCTGTACAACTGATTGACCCCCCCCCTCTCCGATTCAAAGAAGAGCCTTCCAAGACGCAGGCCTATGACACCAGAAAGGCCCTTCACAGTGAGCAGGGTCCCCTACCTGACCACGCGGAACGGCAAGGGAACCTAGAAGAAAAGGAGGAAAGATACGCCCCTTTGACGAGCAAAGCCCTGTCTCCTGTGTCTGTGTCCATCAGCATCCACACATGTGACACCCTTGAAGTAGCATCACGGATATACTTCTCTAGCACGAGTAGGTCTATCCCACGCGTGGCGGTCCTGAACATGGCTTCCCCGCTACGACCAGGTGGGGGAGTCCTCACGGGAGCAACGTCTCAAGAAATGCGGGCGCACAACGCTCTATGCCTCGCTGCGGGAAGAATTCTACCGTCTCCCCGACGTGGGGGGGGGGGGGGGGGGGGGG